>BJBW01008668.1:3737-48773 GCA_004320125.1 Scolopax mira
TGTGGTAAGGGGCCCAAAACTGGACACAGTACTTGAGGTGAGGCCTCACCAGTGCTGAGTACAGGGGGATGATCACCTTTCTGCAGCATTGCCCAGCTCAGGTGAGCACAGGACAGAAAGGTATCAGGAATTACAAGACCTGAGCAAAACCTGCTCCTATTCATCTTAGAGAGACAGCAGGTAAAGATGGGCTTTGCTTTTTCACATTCTTCCTTCCTTCTTCTTCTCCTTCTCTAATATTTTTTGCTGTAAGGGCCATCACTGCCTGAACGAGAAACACATTGTGCCTCCTAGTCAGATCAACTGGTATGACTGAAGTAGAAAATCCTATTTCTACTGGGTCACTACTGGGTTGTTGTTAATGTATTTTTGTGACTATTATTAGTCCAAGTTTCCAAAATCAATTCAGGAGGGAAGGGTTGTAATGTTAAATTGTAGGTTCCCTCTCTTTCATTTTAAATTTCAATATTTTCTTCAATGCTTCTGTACTGAGAATTTCACTGCCTTCACCTTTCACTCTCTTTTATAGTCACTTTCCACAACTGCTGGTGCAGTGAAGATTTACAGCTAGGAGGAACTGAAAAATCCTTTGGCCCTGCCCAGCCAAAGAGGCCCAGCAAGTACATCCTACACAGAAGATCCTCCTCTGAAACACTTCCCTTTGGACACTGGAGCTTGAACACTGCCTTCGAAACACAGCCCAACACTGGTCTCACTGGTTTCTTTGGGATCAAAGCTGAAACTCTTTGGAAAATTCCATTCTTCAAATCTAAGAGCACATTTTGTCCAGTTTTGTTGGGTGGGTCCCAAACATGACAATTCAATTAGCAGGTCCAGACCTCCCTGCATGCTTATCCTCACACTGAAGTGCCTTTTCCAGATATCTACTGGGACTGAAAGCAAGTTCTCCTACCAAAGCCACATAAGGTTTTTGACATACTGTGCAAAGGTAGCCAAGTGGAAAAAGCAGGCTGCCTGCCTAGTCTCAAACACAGACAGTGGCCACATTCTTGTAGGGAGCCCAGAGCATGTTCATGAAATTTAGGGAGGTTAAAAGAAAACCTGTTGTTGTCCCAAAACAGAGCTGTTTGACTTGGAATGGAAAGCTTAGTCATCTGTCCTACAGGGGTTTGCCCAGCTCCTTTGGAGTCTCCATCTGTCTGATTTGCTTCTTCATTTTTTCCATTTCCTTCCCTACCTTCCTTTTCAGGGTCTCAAACAGAAAAGTGTTGGCTTTCCATGATGACATCATCAGTTACACAATGCTCAGTACGTTTATTTTCACTTCTGAAAGGGGACATCAGGGGGCTGGTGCTTTACGGCGATATTCTTATGCCCAATGACATATGGAAATGTTTAGGAAGAAAATAATTTTCAAATATCCCACTTGTTGTTGGTTACACCACAGAATCGGCATCAATACACCTCCTTTACTAAGAACTCCTATTGCATTCAGTTCCTGTAATTAGGAAGTAATTATAGGCTCTCAACGACCTCCTTTGTGTTTCAGGGGATATCATCTAGTATATAAGTTATATTCCTATTTCATCAAGTAATAAGGTAAGTGTTAGGAGGCTGAAGGTCTTGGCAGAGCCCTGTATCCTACCGGCACTTGTGTTTGGCTGCTCTAAGTGACTCATTAGATGAACATGGATAGGTGACATCATCAGTAAAGGGAAACACATGATAAAGTGAGGGTTCAAGGATTTTAACTTCAGCTAATAAAATATCCAGACAAAGAGAATTAGCTGTGTTTGCAGGAAGAGATTGTTTGCCTCTGTCAGAAGCAGGATAGCCCAAAGAGAATAAACTATAGAATATATTAACTAGAGAATAAACTATATCCTTTTTCTTCCTTTAGCCACCAGTTTCTTGTCATGCTGGAAAAAAATAAGAGAAAAAAAAAGGAAATAAAAAAGAAATCAGCTGTCTTTCAAATGGATATAGCCATTACCTCAGTTAGTGCGTTACAGAAGCATTTTTAAATCAGACAAATTTTCTGCTTTATATCCCACATTTGGATTTTCTTTCCTTAAAGACATGCTGAAATGTAGAACTAGACAAACCAAATGTTGTTTTAGGAGCTTAACAAGTGGATCAGCATGCACAAGTCTACTCGGCCCAGGGTCGGAGCTGCTACCCTTTTGCATCATCATGGCAGCCATAAATTACAGCTCTGCTTTAGCTAATTATTAGCCAGAGCCGAGTGTTTGAGGCTCTAGGGGGAAATGACAAGCTCCCCACGCAGCTGCGCCCTGAGGAAGGGAAGAGTGGAAGCAAGGCCCTTAAAATCTCTGAGTCCACAGACATGAGGATACACCAGTGAACCTTTTCTGGCCAACCTCACTGTCAGAGAATAAAATAAGGTGTCATGGGCTTCCCCAGAAGCAGAGGGCACTTTTTGCTGTCAAAGAGCATGGAAAAAACAACATCGGGTGAATGCAAAGGCAGCTTTTCCTCCTGGAGCACGGTCAGCAAATGGTCTTTGGGAAAATGTGGTAAAACACAACTCAGGGCCTTTCTAAGCACCTTCCCAAATTCAGTGACCCTCAAAGGTCCCTCGAAGTTGTTAGAGAGGATCAGAAGGAAGAATGGTTGCAAACCTGTTTTGTTATTGCTGGTTCTGTGCCGGAGCTGAAAAACCTCTTACTAAAGCTGTTTGGAGCTAACCTGCAGGTCCGGGTACACAGGGCTCAACCAGCTCTTGCCGAGAGTGAGCTGCAGCACATATGCCACCTGTGTGCCCAGGGGATGTGTCAGCTTGACTCATCCCTATGCCATCGTTGTGCAGGTTTCACAATGCCCCACCGGCCGCCCCAGAGCTACGTTACAAGTCCCAGCAGTGAGCAAAGGTGACAAACAACTCTGAAAAGTGAAAACCAGTTTTGCAAATGCTATCCTGCCCAAAACTCTGCTCACTTCCCCACAAGCAGGAAGGGCATGGTAGCAGGTACAGGACCTGTAATGGCTTCTTGCCATAGGAAATAGGTAATGACTATATTGAACCCTCTCGGTCCAGGAAGACTTGGGTTGCTCCCAAGCCCAGGTACTGCAAATGAACATTGGTTTGTTACTGACTTACACTCCTCGCTGTGCCAGGCAAGCTGCTTTGCCACCTTTTCACTCTAAAACCTTCTTAGCTTCAGCATAAAAATGTTTCACATGAAAGGATGTTCGCCTTTTCTTTCTCCACAATGTAAGCCACAGCTTGTCAAAGCGAAGGGCTTCAAACCTGATACAGAACCAGATTACTATAGCTCTTGTCGGCTGAGGTTTAGAAGAAAACAAATGCAAAAAACGCAAAACCTCTGAAAAAACCCCCCATACACACTCCACAGAGCAAGGGCTGAACTGCACTGTTCTCACGGTAAGGAGGAGGGGGAACTGCTTGTACCAGTGCAGTTTTTGCAGTTATTGCCAGGATTTAAAGAAGAAAGAAATATTGAGCAAGCTTTAAGACCTGTTGCTGTCTCCATGACGTCTATGGCTGGCACCTGGATTTCTTAGCATATCACATACCCAGGTAGAACTTGTCTCAGACAGCAATAAGCCTTCTCCTCTGGAGTCCCAAACAAAAGTAACAGTAGATCCTGCAAAATACTGTATCTTGCTCTCCTATACTTTATATTAAATTGATATACAAGATTTAATCATTGGCTTAAGCCTTTCTAGGTACTTAGAGGCCTTAATTTAATTTTCTCACTTCTGCATTTATGTTTCACAGCATTTCAGAGTTGGAACCCCTTTCTCCTTTGCCAATGTGCAGTTTAGTCTTCTGTGATAGTAGTCATTGGATGAGGTTTTAGTTTTCCGTTTATTGTTGAGAAGCTGCTCTTATGCAAAGCGTCAGCATGTTGCCTCATAAGTCAATGAGCTCATTCCTTGGTCTCACAGTAAGAAAAACCCATACATATCACTCTGATCTGTGATTTTCTTTTTAGCTAATCATTTAGTACATGCTTTTTTTTTTTTAATCAGAGCAAATATTTGTAATGAGAATTTGGAACTGATCAACCTACCCTCTTCTGTACCTCTAGTTTATTCTGCAGGCTGCAGGATGGGGGTTTTTTTTGTGTTTCTGTGGTACTGTACTGGCCTCCCATACCTGTTCAAATTTTACAAGAACTGAAACGAAACACTGTTTCCTGACAGTACAGCAACTGAGCCTGAAGAAAAGAAACTATCAGATGTTTCTGTGTAACAGCTGCATGTCAAAAATAGTAGACTAGCCAACAGCTTCCCTGCAGTACAAGCATAGGAAGCATACTGCCTCTAAGAAACATGTTTCTCATTTATTGGAAGTGGGTAAGTGAGTCCTTTTTCCATAATCACTTACGAGTGGGAACCTAAACCTTTCAATAAAGTGATCTGCATTTGACGCTGTAGCTGTTGTCTTGTTATTCAGCCTCTGTGGCAACAGAACACAGTCCGATTATTGGGTGTTTCTTTCCTGGCTGAATGAGAATTTGCCATTGTATTTGTTACTGTGCCACAACTGGATTAAAGATGCATGCATAGACACATCCTAAAGTCTGTAAATAAGGCTGTGCTTAACCACATCCACCTTTGGGAGGACCTGGTTATGTCTACCACAGACACAGCAAGCTTCTGGATCTTGCCCAGAAAGGGACAAAATATGAACTGGGAATTAGGACAGAGCAGTCAGAGTCATCAGGAATTTCCCTGACTGTGGTTCGAGGAGGGTGACTTTGCACTTCCATCCATCCACTTCTAAGACTATTTCACAGGTACTATGACAAGCCCTTAAGACGAAGGCGACAAGCAGTGTGTAATCCATGTAATTACAAGGCTCTGAGTCCCTTGAAGAGATTCTGATGCCACAAGATCCCCAAGGCAGTGTCTTAGTAAAAGGCTGTTCATACAGCTATTATCTACTGCTGTTTCCCAATACAGAAAAGTTCAGACGTCTGCATGATGTGTTTGCAGCACTGTGCTGACGGCCTCATGCTTTCAGCTGCTTGAGGGAAATTTTCAGGGATGTTGTCTGACTGAATTTAAATACATATGCATACACACAAAGAATGCCTAAGCAGCTTATTCAGTAAAATGTCACTCTTCCCCTTGGGGAAAGGTGTTTGAGTTCCCCCCCTCTCCCTCTCCTCACTCCTCCAGTAAAGAAGGGAAATATTTCTTTAAGAAATCACTCCTATGTCACAGATTTCAGACAGTTGTGTGGCACATTAAATGCTTTTTTCCCTTCCACAGATGGTGGGAAATTGTTCTTTAACAGCCTCCCACTTGGTCAGTACATGGGTGGTTCATTGCCAACGAAAACCCAGGTGCTGCTGAATTCTTGTTAGTGATTCAAGCAGCAGTCTTCCCTCTGAGTCAAGAGAAAACCAATACCCCCAGAATGGTTTTAATAGGAACTCTGTTGCAAATTGCTCAGACAAGACATAAAATAGAGGTCCTGACCACGTCTAGCCATTAAAGATCCCATAGTGCTGTTTGCAGAGGTAAGAGCACGAGTCCACAGCAACTTTCCATTGCCTTCAGCCTATATTTCTGTCCTCCTTCACTCCCTAGCATTGATGTAATGGTGTGCTGTCTCAAACAATTTGGTACATACATGGTTAGTAGTGGATAAAGCCTTTTAAGGATGTTGTTCATCATTTATTACCTTCCTATTCCAGATTTCCGATGGTACTTCGTGCATGCATGTGTGTATGCACGCCCAACATGCACAGAGATAAAGCAAGTCCTTTCTTGAATTTTGTGGGGACTGGGGAGAGAAATTGAGTGCAGGAAGTCTCAGCCCTAAGCAATCTCTATAGCACCAGGCACAGGAGCCTCTTAATTTTCTGTGCCCCATCATGCCAGCCAGTCCCCTGACAGTTCAGCCAAGCACATACCAAATATCTTGCTGAACTTTCACCCAACAGCACTGAAAGGTGCCAAGGGCCATCCCTGGCCATGTGTCTCCAGGGGAGGCTGGAATGTACTAGGAGAAGAGAACAAACCCAGTTGTCACCTCAACTTCTGCCAGGATCTGCCTGCTATCACAAAGCGCCTCCTGCCTTGCAGAGGGGACTCCTGGCCTTCCTGTGCTGGGGTTTCCCACAGCCAGCCCCTTTAGCCAGACCTTAAACAGCTCCTCCAGCCCAGGCTGTTTGATGACGTGGTCCAGGCAGAAGAGGTGCCAACCACAGGCTTGGACTCAGGACCTTCAGGTTACAGGGATCTCAGTGACACCAGCTACAGACTGAAGGCCTCAGTCTGGTCCGCTCTGCTGTGCAGGTAAATACTGAGGCAGAGGCCACACTGCCTGCCCCCTGCCCATCAGGGAGGCTTGTTTCCCCTGTAATACTGTGCAAGTTTCCCCTGCCTTGAAGATACGACTTTTTCAGAAGGATGTCTTCAGCTCCCCCTCCCTTCATGTGGCTTTTGGCAGGGAGGGAAGGAAGGTTTCAGCTGTAGACTGCGGAGAGATCCCATGTTGTTTAAGCCAGGAGGCACACATGTAGGCTAGTAAAGAGTAGGAGAAGCTGAAGTAGGTCTTCTGGAAGCAGCCAAGAGGGACACAAAAATTACAGCAGAGGCTGACCTAGGGTAAACCTCATCCCATTTTCCCACTCGTAGTGCCTCTTGACCCCTTTCTGGCATGTCAGTATGGTGGCGTGTGCTCTTAGCCCTCACACTATTCTTGGCCTAGATATGGAAACTGAACTAAAATGTAAAAGGGGCTTTTTTTGATTTCCTCTCCACACACAGAAAAAAAAAAAAAAGATGCCTTTATATAGATATTCTCTGCATCTGGCTACCTCACCACAAGTTACAGGAAATTGGTTGGCTGCCACTTAACACAGCTGTTAACACTTTGGACTAGCAGTAGCCATTGTGCTGATACTGGTTTAAATGAAAAGGATGAGGTATGCGATGGTTAGAATAACAACCGTCTCATGTTCCACAAAGAACATAGACAGCGTTGGGATACAAGCCCCGCGTGCCTTACCCCACTGCTGCAAACATTGCTGGGGATGTATAATTCTTCTTCACAGCCCTTCTGAGCATCAAAGAGATTCCAACGCATTAATAAAATGTGTCATAACAACCTGATGATACAGGATCGTTATATAAACATGACTAATAACTACGATGGTGTCCGGGGACCAAACAAAATCAAGACTGCACTCTGTACAAGGCAGCAGAGTCACTCCCAGAGAGTTTTGAATGTAAACAGAAAAGATGGATGAAGGCTAGTCAGGAAGGGAGTTACACTCCTGATTGACTAGACAAGGGGGAAAAAAAAAGGAGAGATGCATGTAAAACCCATTTTTGATATGGATTGAGATCTCTGCAGAGTTCTTAGAAGCCAGTAATGACAGAAATTGTTTTTATGGGAAAGTTCAGCTTCTCAGAGATAGACTAATCACACCAGGATCCATATATTCTTGGGTATGATTGTCGACAGATTTCTTTAAGTGATTGTTGACTTGATTTTGTCAATACTGATGACATTTTGGAAGATCTTGTTTGTAGAAAATTACTTTCAGTCAAATGATTAGGAATTAATTCAATTTTCTTAATTAGATTCTTGATTTAGAAAAGGAATAGTTTGACAAAGTTAGGGAGCTAGTGTTTGAAGCCATCTGGACTGAGCAGCTCATACTCCAACAGGCAAAGTCTGAAATTTGCTTAAGTCATAGATGTAAGCAAAAGGGATGAGGGGACTGTGCAGCAAAGGCCAATACTCCTTCTAGTGCAAATATCCAGCTCAAATAAAGAAAATTAGGACTAATCAGAGAGCCTACATAGAATGAAAAACGGGACCCGTCTGCAAGGAAAGGTATATCCTAGAGGTCAAGACATATACACATAAAATGAAAAGTAGCAAAAATCAAGCTGGTTTAGATCTTGCAAAGGAAATAAAAACAGTAAGTTAACATTCTTCAGTTATATAAATAAAAAGAGAACAAAGAAAGAAGAAGTGGGGGCACTATTTGGTGAAGGCAGTTTAGAGATCATAACTACAGTCTGCCTCAAAACTCAGTGAATGTCTTCCTTCATATTTCAACAAGGATGGCAAAAGCAGGATGACTAATGGGAGTGGAAGGAAGGTGTAATTGGAAATGAGTGCACCTCAGGTGTAAGCTGAGCTCAAGGAGTTCACTGCCTTCAAACTGGGCAAACCGGACACTCTCCATCCTCACCTCTGAAAGTATTTGCATGTTAAATTGTAGGTCTGCAGCACAGACCTCTAATGACTTTTTTGTGCTTGGCTGGACGATGTGATCGGGGAACAGCAAATGTAGCTCCTGTATCTGAGAAAGGCAAAAAAGCACTCCAGGTCACCACACCTCTCTAAATCTGACCTCAGCCTCTGAACCAAAGCTTTATGTGTTTTTGTCGAGTTAAAGATAGGATTAAATGGGAAATTAATGAATAAGTCAGTAAGAATTTACCAAAGTTATATCACTGCAGGCTCATATCATTCTCTCATGACAATGACTGATTTTCCATACTGAAGAAATGCAGTAGATCTCATGTATCTGGTCTTCAAGAGAGCCACACGTAAGTGTCTTATGGGGACTTTAGTTAAAACAGATAAAGCAGGAATCAGATATGATTGGACAGACTGTAGACTGACTGGGAAGTACTGAGTTAGAGTTGGGATACTAAGGTGAATTCCTCCAGGATCTGTGGGACCTGATCTGACTGAGGACCAAGGCAGTCCACACAGCCTTTTGCCATCCACATTAACTGAATGTGCCACCACCTACCCTGCCTGCCCATCTCTTGACACTAGTGTGGCATGCAACAGTGGTATGTTTTGGACGCGTGTCTGGGAGTTTCCAGTGTTCCACAGAGAGGGAGTTGCATGGGGAGGGGACAGTAGTGCTGGACACTGAGAGACAGTTGGAAGCAGAAATTACACGAGGCTGCTGCTCTCTTCTTCTCCCCAGCATTTCTGAAGCAGGAGAACAAGAGTAATTTGGTGGAATCTCACACTTCTTGAACCTATGGAGGGGAAAAAGTGGCTCAACCTTCTGTAAGAGAAACCAAACCTTTGTGGGGAAGCTTGGAGCAAGTACTGCTTTGGTACTACCACACATGGCCAAGAGAGACTGCACCAAAGCAGGCAGGTTCTATACCTAGAAATTCAATAACCCAAACTTCTTCACATTCATTGCTAACTATTTTGATGCTGATAAAGTATCTATTTGTAGCCTGTGCTTTTCAGCATAGCCGTTCAACATGTCGTATCCAGCTTCAGGGGAGAAGAGGGTTGAGGGGAGGTAGGTTGAATGGCTGCTGAAGGAAAGCTCATGGTTGAACACTGTGTGCTATTGCTATGCTGCAACCTTACTGCAAGCGGCTGGGTGGAGGGGTGAGCAGCAGCACATGGGGTATGGTACCTACTCTAGGACTGAGTGCAGACAAAAATATAAGCCTGAACTCATGATGACCTGCAGTGCAGCCATTCCCTGAGAAGTAAAGTAATTTTTCAGAGTGGGCTTTGTTTGGTTTCTTCCAAGTAGCAAAGTTTGCAAGCTGTGGCTCCACTGTGTCCATGAATGCACATCTGCATGTGTGTGGGAGGACAGAAAGGCCATGGGGTCCCTCAGGGAGAAAAGTATCATAAGTGAGCAAAAAAAATGACAGAGAAGGGATGTGACTGTTCTCTGAGAATATCTGAGGAGGTAAACACCATGGAAGAAAAGAAAGTAATTTTAGCTAAGAATAATATTAATATAAGGAGAAATGGAAAAATATTTGTCACAGGTAGATTTAGCTTGGAAACCACAGAAGATTTCCATGTCTTGAAGGCTTGAGCTTGTGGTGCAGACTTCCAGGAGGAATGGGCTTCACACAAAGGGTGATCAGGTGTTGAAAGATTTTATGTGAAGAGACTGGAAAAGGGACACTCTGCTTCAGAGCACCACTCCAGAGTGGTATTTTCCAGAGTGTCCCCTGATTCTTTGAACAACTCTCTAGATTTAATTGCAGGCTTCCAAACAACCAGGCAAAGCTGATTATGGAGCTGGTGCTTTTTAATATCTTTTTGGCGGTGTGGACAGTAAGATTGAGTGCACCCTCAGAAAGCTTGCCAATGACACCAAGCTGTGTGGCTCAGTCAACATGCTGGATGGAAGGGATGCCATCCAGAGTGGTCTGGACAGGCCTGTGCAAACCTCATGGAGTTCAACCAGTCCAAGTGCAAGGTCCTGCACGTGGGTCATGGCAATCCTGGGCACAAATACAGGCTGGACGGGGAATGGATTGAGAGCTGCCCTGTAGTGAAGGATTTGGGGTTGCTCGTGGATGAGAAGCTCAACATGAGCCGGCAATGCATGCTGGTAGCCCAGATTTGCATCCACATCCCGGGCTGCATCAAAAGAAGTGTGGCCAGCAGGTTGAGGGAGGTGATTCTACTCCTCTACTCTGCTCTCCTGAGACCCCCCACCTGAAGTACTGTGTCCAGCTTTGGAGTCCTCAGCAAAGGAAGGACATGGACTTGTTTGAACAGATCCAGAAGAGGCCCATTAAGATAATCAGAAGGTTGGAGCACCTCTCCTATGAAGACAGGTTGCGAGTGTTGGGGTTGTTCAGCCTGGAGAAGAGGAGGCTCCAGGGAGACATTATAGCCATTTCTGGTACCTGAAGGGGGCATACAGGAAAGATGGGAAAGTACTCTTTATGAGGCAGTGTAGCGATAGGGCAAGTAGTAATGGTTTTAAATTGAAAGAGGGGAGATTTAGATGAGATATTCTGAAAAAAATATTTCCTGTGAGGGTGGTGAGACACTGGAACAGGTTGCCCAGGGAAGTTATGGATGCCCCTTCCCTGGAAGTGTTCAAGACCAGGCTGGATGGGGCTTTGAGCAACCTGGTCTAGTGGGAGGTGTCCCTGCTCATGGCAAGAAGGTTCAAACCAGATGATCTTTAAGGTCTCTTCCAACCCAAACCATTCTATTATTTTTTGAATATCATAGGAGGGAATCTGGTAGATTCCCCTACACTGACGCACTACATTGACTTCACACTGGTTTGGATCCCTAGGCCAGGGATTCAGGTGTGTGATGTATCAGGGACACTTGCAAGTCTTTTATAAATGATAGTATTTCTGGGCTCAGTTCTGCACTCAGGTAGACTGAGAGCAATTTCCATCGCTGTTGTCATTAGTACTGCACTGAGGAGGTGAGAAGGAGGCAGAAAACCCCATGGTATTTAAACAATAGCCACCTTGTACCTTCAGTCACCAAGCATTACCTTGAAATATTTAGGGAACTCTAACTGCATATAGAAATTCTGCCTCCTTAATCCAGTCTTAACTCAATAGACAGGGAAATTAGCATGAAAGCCTAATAATCGTGTCTAGGATCAAGAGAGACAGACAGGTATTGTTTTATATTCACATTCTAGCAGCATTAGTAAGCAAGCACAAGGGAGAAACAGTTTTCTGTTGCAGTGCATAAGGATTTTGGCAGGAGGAATAAATACTGAAAGCTCTGCTTGTAATTAACTGAGCTATATCTGCAGCTTGTAGTATTGTCCAGAAGAATTCCCATTGCTCCAATTGAAGGTGCTTCAAAGTCCATTGTGAAGAACACACCATTGAAAAGTTTTGCTAGTAAGGTCTTTAATTATGGCTTTGTTATACATTTAATTTATAGATGAAAGAACAGCTACTGTAAGTTTGGCTGTTAAAATCATATACGTTGCAAGTTGTTAAATAGGCTTCTTGCTTTTTGTTAATTCCCAAATATGTCAAGAAAGTCATTTAATATAATGTATGTGGAGCTTTTTTTTTTTCTTTTTTTTCTTTTTAAGTTAGATTTAATTGGATGGGTACTGCAGTGAAGCAGAAATAGTGGCATGCATTTAAAATTAAATAAAACAGGGCAAGATTTTAGCTTTGCATTTTGAGACATCTTAAAGAGGCACAGTCGACTTAAAAACAATGAGCCTGTTTAGCATTTTGGACCTCCTTCAGTTAGCCTCTGCGATTGCTCTGTCTAAAAGAGAACAGCAAGGTGTTTTTTCCAGTCAAAATATGCATGAATATTGTACCTAATCATTGTTACTGCTTCCTTGGTAAAGCCAAAGGGAGCCTTGTCACAAGGCTGGACCCTGGCAGACAGACCATTATTTCCATGCAGAGCCCCTGTGATACAAATTCACACCAAAAAGATCCATATGACATAAAGAGGTAAAAAACATCCTAAACAGGATAAAGCTGTGAATTTCCACCATGGTGTTTCTTTAGGGAGTGCTGCCCTCTTGTAAAGCAGTCCTATCAAAAAATCAGCCTCCATGAGGACCTGGATTGCAAAGCATTTAGTAGATCCCACTCATTTTCTTCTCAGGCTGTGTAAGAACACAGCTGTGTGACCAGAAATCTGAGACTATGCTATTTTTTCCCTTTGGCTGTACGTGTTGGCACCTAAAAGTCCCAACAGAACCTGTGATGTGCCAGGTGAACAAAGGTGCAGCCTTGGTGCAAGCCATCTCCTTCCAACTGGAAACCCTTAGCAGACCTCAGGGCATCTGACTGAGAAATGGGTTTAACACCAGCATGTGTTTCTGAACCTCTGATGAAGAAAGGCCATGAAATGCCTTCTGATGATGAGATTGACCATCTGTATGGAGAGCAAGCCTGCCAGCAGAAACCCCAAGGGTTGCTTGGACGACGTCTCAAGCATGGAGAAACCTGAGTGCCCAAAAGGGCCATACTAGTGGCCATGCTTGGTCATTAACCCAAGTGCTCACACAGAACTAAGAATAATGCTCACCAGGAAAGAAAGGTTTGTTAATGAAAGTCAGACCAGAATAAGGATTGCTACTTCCAAAGAATACATGTGAAAAAACTGCACAAAACATTATTCATAAACAGCTGGCAAATGCATGTCAATTAACTCATAATCTGCTTGCAGACTTCTTCAGAGCAGAAAATGAACCCACATTCACAAAATAAATTATTCACTGCAAATGATTCACCAGTCTATAAGATTACCTAATCCTTGATCTCTTTTTTCCAAACAAAGGGGATGAATTTCTCTGGGTTGTTTTTAGTGTCTGTCCCAGAAACTTAATTCTTTTCCAGGTTTTTATCCCTCATTTGGTTTCTATTACATTTTTCTTGCTTGTTATCTAATCATAATGAGAACTGTTTCCTTCCTGACTTATTTCTTTCCAGGAAAGTCCCTGTTAATTGTTGTCTTCTGAAGTAACTTTCTGGGTCCTGGGTACTACATACTCTTATCTGGTTTACCTCAACCCTCTTCATTTGCATCCTCAGTCCTCAAGGTCTCCGCAGAAACTGTCTATGCCACCAAGCAGTAAGCTTTCAGACACTTGTTACTACACACTTGGACACCAATCTATACTTTGTAGCTTGTTTTTGCCTTTCTCAAATGCCACAAAACCACCCTTTTACCATTTCCCATTCACTTAAAGTGTAAACAACTGTCCTTTGGGACATATATTTTCTGCCATCAGTGGCTGCTGCCATTCATGAAGTCTTGGATGATGGATCAGAGCACTACTTTTAGGTGTGAGCTATCCCTGGCTTCCCAGCATCCATAGGGATGAGTATGGAGCAAAGCGCATGCCTTTGCCATGCCCAAGCTTGCTGATATGGCCATGCAGGTGAGAAGGGAAAGGACTACGTGCGGAGGGGGAATAGAGGTAGCAAGATCAGGAGGTGGATTTTGTCACCACTCTGCACCTCCTTTGCAGGCATGGCATGGGCCAGGATAAGGCGAGGAGTATCCCCAAAAGCAATGCCATTAACTGTACTGCTTCCTGAGCTCCAGGGGTGCAAGGGAAGGTGAAAGTCTGTCAGTGTCAGCCCCAGATCCTCCTGTCTGCTCCTACCATGGTGCAGAGCCACACACATCTTCTTAGTCCCACCTTTTATTTGCAGGGGCCAGGCATATTATCTTCAGCTTCCCAGGGACTTTGCCCTGCGACTGTAAGGCTGGGTCTAGAGAGCCTCTTTCTGTAGGCACCAGAATGTAGAGTAAAGTCCAGAGATATTTGGTGACTCTTCTCTCCTTTCCCTCTTTGACTTGGGAGGTTCACTTTTTCCCTCTTTTTACTGATGGGCAGTCTGAGGCAGTAAAACAGATTGAAAGAATTGCAGCCACTGGTAAGCCACATCACTTATCACTTACTTGTCAAGTAATGGCAGAATTGTTGTGATAAAGGCTTTTCCAATGATGCAGAAGCACCACATTAAAATTTGGGCATACTCCAAAATGTTTTGAGTTATAAGTGGTAATGATTTTTTAACTGCATCCTTTTGCAGCAGGCTGGATTTTTCAGTCTTACATGTTAGACTTTCACTTCTCAGCAAAATGAGCATAGAATGCTGCAAGATCAGAGGGGTTCAGTTTTGTGTTCACTGTTCTCAAGAGTAAATGGCAGAGCACTGAGCTGAACCACCATAGGCAAAATTTTCAAAATAGCCAAGATATAGAGAGCAGGAAAAGTCCACAGCCCAACTTCTGAGGCAGCAGCAATATTTGAAAAATATACACAAGATCTGGTACTACTGCTGGTTTGTAGTTAAAATCCTCTATGCTCAAAGCCATGGAAACACGCACAGAAACTAAGCCAAGGTTAACTGTCAGGCCAAGGAGTGACAATCCTGCTTATTTCCCTCAGCCACCCTTTCTACAGCCATTTTGGTTTTAGTGTCTGCTAAGAGAGAAGGCTAGTGCTTGTGGTGATACCTTAAAAAGACCCTTTTACCTATTTTGATTTTTTTAAGGAAGACTCTACTTGTATTCTGTTCATAAACTGTGTGAGAAAGACCCGACAAACTGAAATGTTGAAGTTGCATTGACTTCCTCTCAAATTATCAATTATCTACAGTCCTGAAACAGAAGCGTTCTGTTCTGGTAATAGGCTTTATACAAACGTGAAACACAAAATTGCAAGCTGTAGAAGTGAGTGACGGTTAGTTTAACCACATCTTCTCTAAATTGGTGACACAAGCCAGGGTCCTAAAAATAAACTTTGTAATTGTGGTTTTGGTTTCAGAGCCATAGCACAGTCAATGGCTTTGGTGCATGTAAAGAAGAAAAAAAAAATCTCTTCTTCCAAAAAAAAGAGAGAAAACCCTCTCAAACTGTCATGGTTTAAGTTATTCCAGCCTAGATAGAGAGAGCTGCAATATGAAAAACTTCCTGTGGCCATTAAAACATTTGTTGAAAGTTATTGAAGGCCAAGGTGTCAGGCACAGCTTGCAGTTGAAGACCAGAGAAAAATTGCTGCAGAAGGGCTGCGAGGATCAAAGTCATTTACTAGTCCCTCCTCAGCTAGGCACTGAATTTAAACCACCATGGAGCATGCTCTGAAGGAATTTCTTCAGTAAGAGTTTGAGTGACCAGCTTGTGAACCCTGGTTCTGTGTACATACACTCATCAGCCCATCACTAATGAGGTTCCGACGTTCCTCCCATGCAACACCAGAGCATGGAAGATGCTGGAAATAATCCATTTGTAGACACTTGTATTCTATGCCTTTCTGATTACATGTATTGAGTTGTTGATGTGTCTGCATGTGTCAACAATTGCCTTATAACTGAATTATTTTCTGCACAGGGAACCGATACCATTTTCTGTTGAGGAGGTGATGTGGATACCAAAGACTCCAATAGTGGTGTTGAAGTCCCCAGAGCCACCATAAACTCTTTGGAGTACAAGATAGAACTTACGTGGTGGCAGGGAGATTTCCATGCATAGGAGTCTTAGCTTTGCTCTGTTAGAAGAGAGGAAGAAGATAGACCTAGTTGGCAACAACCAGCTCTCAATTAAGTTGAACTGTTCTGTTTCACCAGAGAACTTCCATGTTTTTGAATGAGGGGGGCACTCACTTTCACTCTCCTTTCTTTTCTGCATTTAGAGATGACAGTGTGAGAAAACAGCAAGAAAGAAAAAACCCTATTGTTCCCTCTGAACCGGATGTTTTCAATTTTGAAATGTCCTCAAAGCTTTTCAATGTGGTCACCACATTCATTGCATTTCTGGTTTACACCAAAGAAGTGTCCCTTTGGAAATTTTCCAACCAGGCCAACTGTAAATGTAGTAACAAGTTTGAAGGCTTGTTTTTTATCAAGTGTGTTATTAATCAAGGGGCAACCCTGAAAAATTGGTACTGTTTTACCCCAGTAATGATGTGGAGAAGGGAACTTGCAGTATTGAGGAAGACTAGGCAGCTGAGTCAAACAGAACAATGGTATGTGGTGACCTTAGCTGTCCACATTCATGCTGGGCTAATATTAGGGGAAATTCTCTGCATCTGAAAGAGCTGCTGCATAGAAAAGCTGTTTTTATGGTACAGCTCATTTTGACTTGATAAGCAGTTCCAGTTAAATAAAAAACAACAGTAACCACATTATAGTTCAATTTTATCTCAGCAAGGGAAGATTCATACCCCAAAACTACATTGGTAACCATGAACTTCAGACAGGGGGATTTCTAAAAATGGAGGAAGCAGCTGAAAAAGACCCTAATGTCAAAAACAGGGAAATTAAAAACTTTAGACTCAGCAGGGGGACTGAGTGCATGCCCTACACAGCCCATAAGAAGAGCTACAGAAGGTATGTGGCTAAATGTGGTATGTGGAAAGGAAGCAATGGACAAAAAATAAAACAACACACATGGGATTAAATGGCAGAGTTCAAGAGGTTATTCAAACCATGCTGGTATGCACCAGAAAATGGAAATCTGAATCTAGTGCAGCTGAAAGAAGCAGCATAAACAAACACAGGTAAAGTCTAAAGATAGAAATGAGAAGAATAAGATGAGGCAGTGAAGAGAGCAAGCAAAAAGACAAACCCTTAAAAAATACATGCAACATAAAAATGTCTTTCCATGTGTTTAAAAGCTGAAGCCCCAGAACAAAGCATCGAGTCTGATTGTTTCCTGGGCAGTCAATGCATCAACTCAGGTTAATGAAGACAGTAAAGGGAATGGTTTTCTATCATATTTTCTTGATTCTATCAGTGAATGCAGTGGTGAGATACTCTTTGCAGATATTGAAGATGTTGCTCTGTCGGAGTTTGTCCACAAAGGAAATAGTGAGACCAAGAGAACAAATATATTTCAGAATGAGTGACACAGTAGGTCAGGTACTTTTCTATCTCCTGCTATGAAGTCAATATCTATCTCCAAGGTCTTATCAGCAAACACTGAAAATCAAACCCAGCGTATAACAAATCTTTTCCATTTCTCCATTCTAGCTCTAGGCAATCCTGCTTCAGCAGGGGAGTTGGACTAGATGATCTCTATGGTCCCTTCCAACTCTAAAAAAAATCAGTGAAAATTGATCAGAGAAAATTCAGTTAAATTAGACAGAGGTACCACTAGAGTTACCATGGTCATGAGGTACCATGAAACTTAACAGATCTCATCTTGAAAAACGTTGAGCTCTTACCCTGATACAAAGGTAATAAACCTGAAAAAGAATGCGTATATTGGGAGGGGAACTTTATTAACTTCATATCCATCAGAGCATGCACTGATGATTAATTGGCATGGGTGAAAACGAATCACAGATTCATAGAATGGTTTGGGTTGGAAGGGACATTAAATATCGTCTTGTTCCAACCCAAAGTTCCCACATATGTAGATGCTACAAATAATCACCACAGTATTTGGTGAACTCCCTACAAATTTCTTAATATTTTTAGCTACAGTGCTGAAAGAACACTGCTGCTCTAATACAGCTTCATAAAATGCCTATTTTCTTGAGTATCTTGAGCTCTGCACCAAGATCATTGGTATCTAAGTGATAGAGCTGCTTCTGCCTCCCCATCAAGCGTGAATTTTGTGCGGGTATGCAGAACAAATAATGTATCCCGGGGTCTGATTGAGACACATCTCCAGTGTCTTCTGAAAAACTCTGTACCTGCTGGAGGTCACTGATGAGGTTTTAGAGCTGTCTGGTGCTAATTGTTCTGTTGTATACTACAGATAGATAAGCTGAATTCTCCATTAATCTCTTTCAGTGCTTAATGAAAATAAAACTTGACTAGACAAGAGACAGAAACACTTGCTGGTAAAAAGTGCTAAGAAGAGTATTTGAATTCCTCAATACCCACATTTACATTATGTCGCAGACATACTGTTTGGCGACCCCTAACATGTGATAAGAGCTCTCCTGACATTCTTGTTTAATTAGCACTTCACAGTGGCACTCCTTGCAGTACATCAGTAAGCTCCTCTATCTGCCACGGGCATTACTTTACCATTCGTGTGGTTGTGCTGCATCGTCCTGCTCCCTACCTGCTGTCTCCCTGCGCCAAGCAGCCAGGCGTCCAGAAGAGAATTCTCAGTGAGTGGTCCACGTGCTGTAACTGCAGCAATGGCCCCTGAAAATACCTAGATAAAGATAGCATTAAAAATTTCATCCAAGAGAAGCCTTGGGGAACTAGAGGCCCAAATCCCACTGACCTGAACTTCAACTCCCTGAGACTCCTTTTAAAAGTTCTGTCTAAATTTCAGCCAGCCAATACCAGCTAAACACTGTGGGGTTTCTTTCAACACGCAGGACTAAGTAATAACAGACTGCAGGGGTAAAAGAAATATGTGGCCATGGTGGTCTTCATTTTTCCAGGCCCTGTGATGAGAAGTCCACGAAGATTGCAGTTGTCTGGGCTGAAGGATTCTCGGTTTGTTCTTTGAGTGCCATGCACTGCACCAGGCCCATTATCATATGAAGAAAGCAAAATGCTTTGTAGTTTCCCCCTGGGTTTTGTCTCTGAGACTTTCCCAGTTGGTCCACTTAAAATTAGACAGCACTTTCTGTGCCGCTGCTCTGGTTAAGGAAGTAATCTTTTCTGTATATGCAATGAAATATTTTAAATACTTCTAGGGTGTCTCTGCAAGCTGTTGAGCTGTTTCTAACATTTATTTTAAATTCTGCATGAAAGGGAATTCCCAGTTGAGTTACAGTTTTACCACCTAAATTAGACCTTCAAGCAGATTCCTCATCCGCAGGCGGAGGCTTCACCTCCCAGCAGCCTGACACGAACCAGTACGCTCAGAACCGGGCGCTCGTTTTTTCACCGAGCAGTGTTTACCTAATTAAGAGCTCCTCAGTAGTCCCCCGGTTAGTTAATTGTGTCATTAGCGGCAGTTTTGACATGAGGAACAACTTGTGTCTGGAGGATGGGGCTGGCTCCTGCTCTGGAAGCCCGGCGGAGCATCTCCCTGGGGAGCCGGCGGCCGCCTGCCGCAGTTTGTACAGCACACGTCGAACTAATTGGTCCCCCGAGGGGCTGCCAGTTCAGCTGCCAGTGGGGATTGTTTTGCCTCATGGATAAAAAGCCTGGGCTGCCACGGCTCCTCTGCTGCTTGTTAACTCATGGCTCCATTGCATGGTGGCTCGTGTGAGGGATTAGATGAGGGGTGGTGGTGGTGAGCGGTACAGCTGTCCTCGTTGTCGCTCAGCAGCTCGGGGCATCATGAGATCGCCAGGCCCAATCGATGAAGCAGCAGAGATGGTGTCCTGGTGGCTCCACCACCTCCCAGCAGGGAGGAGCAAGCGCAGGTGCCAAGGGGTTGACCTGCCACAGGGTGACAAGGGTTGGTTGAGGTGGAGCAGAGCACCAGTGGCCTGGGATCCCCACTCCAATGGCAGGAATGCTGCTGCTTCTGCTGCTGTTGCATGCCCTGAGATGATGGGGAAGAGAGTCTCTCTGTCTTGGCGGTCATAGTCTGTCTCTCCTGGGGACCTGGCTGGCACAAATGATCCTCTCCTCGGTGGCACAATGCCACCCACTCTCCCATCACTTTCCACTTACACACACCTTATTCAGGCAGCCGTGGGGACACACATCCCCGTGCTTACAGCCACAATGTGCCTGGGAGACTGAAGGAGGGAAAAAACAGCACAAGTACACTTCGTAGGACAAAAATTTAGAACAACCTCAATCTAAAATTAACAGAGAAAACGTTGCAAAATTATATGCATAGACTAAGAAAAAAAAAATAATAGAGAAGCACAGCAGATTTTTGGAACAGAATGTTCTTATTTTGTCTACCTTCTTTCCCCTGCCAAGATCATTACCTTTGCCAAAACAGAGATGTTTCACTTCTGCCTGCATGTTATATCCCATTTAATATAGCAGAAAGTTTCTAATCTGGAGCAGCATTCCCTTCCCCTAGAGAGCAGGTCCAAACCACTGCCTCATCCCTGGTCTGCAGTGCTGTGCCTCCTTCTCTGAGCCACTAAAGCTTGAATCAGTACTTTTTGTGGTTTGAGATTTGGCATGAGAGAAAAGATAAGAGCATTACATCCTACCTCAGGGAGGCATGTAAGAGTTGAGGAAGATACAGATGTGAGTATTTTCAAATTAGGGCTGGCATGGATACAAGGTCTCCCAGGCCTCGCTGGGGTAGAAGCACATGCTGAGCCATTTGGAGAAAGAGATCTTGCCTGGGGTCCAGCCAAGTGTAGCACCAGCCCTTTCCGAAAACGTAAGACCAGTAACATCTAGTCATACAAAAGCACATCAGTTAGTTACCGTGCATGTAGTGGCAGAATTTATAGGCATGTTAAACCACAGTGTGTTTTAATCATTATTTGGGAATGTGAGGGAAGGGAAAAATGAAGAAGGAAAGGGTTTAGCTTTTTAAAATCAATATAGCTATTAGAAGATAAATGCATGTTTAAAAGGGACTGATCATTTAGCATCATTAATAGACTGATAGGTTGGTAATTCCTCCTCCCATCATGCAACTTATAGGAGAGATGTAACAATGTCTTTGTGACATTACATAGAAAATCATATTTTTGATGACTACTAAATTCTAAAAAAAAAGTCAAATCATTACATTTGCTTGTAACAAATATTCTGTATGTTACTATTAAAATTATTCTCATCTCTTGATATATAAGCCAGAAGTCAGAAAAAAGTTAGCAAATATTTTCAAAAAAACAAGGGCTACACATAAACAGCCTAACGTAAGGATTAATAATGTTTTCCTTCAAATGGTAAAAACAAGTGAAATAGTTGGCTTTGCAAGTTCAAAGCAGTCCTGAACAAACCAGACATTTGACAAAGCAAGCAAAGCTGTCCAGTTTGAAGATGTAACAAGATTTCTATGTCTAGAAAGCTGGGAAAACCTTCAGAGCAGCTCAACATTACACAATTTATAACAAAAGAGAAATGAGTGGAAAGACCCATAAGGTTCAGTTAAATCCAGGATTTAAAGGCATTTCATGAAAAACTTGCACGGTTTCCATGGAAGGCAGTCAAGCAGAAGCAAAGTGTTTTTTTATATAAATTGATGAAAAGTTGTATATACTTAAGAAAGAAAACAGCTTTTACTGTGATAATGTTGGTGTCTATAGGAAACCAACCTGGTTGGTGCAGGGAGCCCCTGCACAAATTTAAATATGACCAAAATATTCACAACACAGATTGTTTTAATTTTCACTCTTAGTTTGTTAACTTCCTATTTTCTACAAATGTAAACAGAGATCTGAAATTCTTGAAAACAAGAGAAGAAACAGACAGCTGAAACCATACAAATTAGGCAAGGGACAAACTGACGTTCAGTCTTTGAACATCAGTTAAAAAAAATGCAAAAATGTCTTTTGGAGTGACTGCACATTGTTAAATATTTGAGGGGCTACAACAATGGCTAAGTGAGGTTTCTCAACTCAAACCTAATGGATTGCTGCTTCTCCCAGTACGAGGAGAAAAGTCCCCATGGGCAGGTAAACTTGAGTCCTCTGGGCAGGAAATGTTGAAAATCCTTGCTGTGTTGAAACACTGTGGTAATCTTAAAATCCCAAGGAAGCGTTTAATATAAACGTGGGAGCCATGGGGAGCAAGGTCAGCTGCCTGCATGCTCCAGCACGGAATGGGAAAGGAAGACTTCCCTTTGACTCAAAGTGTCTCTGCTTCAGGCAGGGACATGCAATGGAGAGGCCAACCCAGGCAATCTCTCTGCAACAGAGAAGAGCCTCCTTGCACAATACTGGAGCCTTGGAAAAGAATGACCACTGGCATCTCACTGTCCTGGTTTTCAGGTTTATTCTTTGCAGGGAGGGAACCAGCACTGGCTATTTATTTCTCAGGCAGCAGTGAGTAAAGTTCTTTGTCTCCACCATGGATGCTTCTGTGACACCAGTGCCAGAGCCGGGCAGCTGAGTCCAGGAGATGGATTATTTCAGCGAAGGGAGGATGGGCTTGTTGAATAACTTCCTGGATTCTTTTCTGAAAACTGGAGACAGGATCCAAATCCAGAGCTCCCCTTGCCTAATCACACAATCTTCTATCTGATGGCCTGGCATTAGGAGACAGCCTCTATATGAGAAAAAGACTCAGTGCTTTGTGTGTATTTTGGGGGGGGAAGAAGGAGGGGAAGAGCAGTGGGAGGATAGTAGGGAGATATAGTAAAAATAATTAAAAAAATCCCACAACTGGGACCAACAATACCCACTTGACCATGGAGAACCTATACTCTAAGTCCTGGTCTGACAGGATGAATGAGGCTATCATCCTGCAACTCCCACAGCCCAAAGGAGTGTGTGCACCTCCTACTAGGAAAGACGTCCCTGTGCAACACCCTTGGCTCTGACAGGCCTCCTCCTGTCACTTGATCAAAACTGACACATTTGTGCCACAAGATGATGTTTCTAGAAGCAAGTACCCTCTATCCCTCAAAGTCCAAGAGCTTCCAGTCAGTAGGATATTCCCATTTGTACCCCAACTAGTAACCTGCTGTGCTGGACCACATTCACTGGAAGCAAGAAGAGATGCTTTGCACAGGCAGGCATCCTTGGGTCCCTCTTGGTTTGCTGGGGTCCTTCTTCTTGCTGTCAGTGGAGATAGATAGAAGGTCATATTACCATGCACTGGAGAAGAAAGCTGATAACGTAAGAAGGGAATCTCTAGGCCCACTTGTACATCAGAGGTGCTCAGCTCACTTCTGGCCGACCTGCCCCAGCACCTGGGGAGGGCATTTCAGATGTTCCCCTCGTCACAACACAAGTGAGTTTTTAACACGTGTTCACTGCAAATGCCTATTTATCCGCTGCCAGCACAGAAGTCAAATGGTACGTATAGAAGAAACGGGTCCCTTCAAAGATCTAGGCATCCAAAGTGTTCTCCAGCTCAGTCCAATTAGTATCAGAGAAGGCTGCCTAAGATCCACACACATGTCTTTTCTTCTATCGACGTCAGTAAAAGGGAAAAGGGTTCATCTCAATTACAGTTTGTGCTTCAGACACACCTCTTACATCTTCACCTAAGTGCTCCATTAGGGTTTAAAGACTTCTTCATCTCTTCTTGCCAGGCTATAATTTTATCAACATATTTTCTTATTTTTAGAGCTATTTCACTCTTTATTTTTTTCTTTTCTGACACATGAAAAACTCCCACAAAAACCTAAAGGAAGCTGACTAATTGTTCCTGGGAAACAGTGAAAGTGATTACAGAGACCGTAACATTTTTCCTTTCATCTGTAATCACCTTACGTCATTACTAGCAAAACCAGCAATGTATAAAAATTGCTCATGCCCTTTCTTTAATGAATGGGAGTCACCACTAATAACCAATTCAAAAATCCCAAATAACGAGGGAGGCACAACAAAAGATTTTTCTTTTCTGGCACCTGGTCCCCAGGCAGTGTCAATCAGCAGAGCCGACCCGATACAGCTGGAGCCCAAATGTCCCCACACTGCAGGAGCATCTGCACGACACCTGCCAGTGTTCACAGGGTGCTGGTGTCGTGGCACTGGAACTGTGCAGGATTGTAACAGGGAAGACTCGTGCTTGGGCTCTGTTAACCTTCTGAGTGGCAAGAAAAGGCAGCTGGTATCCCAAAACCTGCCATGGGGAGCAGGGCGGTTTGTGTGTTTTGTGCTTCTCTTCCATGGGGGAATGATTTTCTCTTTCCCCTCAGGCCAGGGCTGCTGCATCACCTTCGTGCAGCACTGAGCAGCAACTGCGAGGAAGAGGCAGTTACCCTGGACAGCCTGGGTGGGAAGGAGGAGAAGAAACCACCTTTTCAGGAATCAGGCAGAGTCTGAAGCAATCGCATGAGTCACCTCACCTCCACTGAACCTCTTTTACTGGCATGGGTGATCAGCTTCCTGCGGCTGAAGGATAATTTTACACTGTCAGCCGGAGATCAAAACTTTCAAGGCCAACTTGTGTTGACTTGAACATCTCAAGACCCCAGTCTCTCTGCTATTATTTCAAGCAGTCAGCAGCTGTTCCTGTTTGCAATTCTCATCAATGGAAAAAAACACCCCTCCTCTTACAAATCCCCCTGCAAACTGAGACCGTGCAGCCTTGGTTGCCAATGAGCATGCCTTCTGTGAGGGGTTGAGCCTGACTAGATGCCAGGTGCCCACCAAAAGCTGCTCTATCACTCCCCTTCTCAGCTGGACAGGGGTGAAGAAACATAATGAAAGGCTCGTGGGTCAAGATAAGGACAGGGAGAGATCACTCATCAATTACCAACAGGGTAATTGATTACCTCATCAATTACCAACAGAGCAAACCAGACTCAAATTGGGGAAATTAATTTAATTTGTTACCAATCAAATCAGAATAGGATAATGAGAAATAAAATGAAATCTTAAAAATACCTCCTCCCCACCCTTCCCTTCTTCCTGGGCTCAACTTCACTCCCAATTTTCTCTGCCTCCTCCCTCTGAGAGACTCAGGGGGACAGGAAATGGGATTGTGGTCAGTTCATCACATGTTGTTTCTGCCGCTCTTTCCTTCTTAGGGGGAGGACTCCTTGCACTCTTCTCCTGCTTCAACATTGGGTGCCTCCCAAAGGAGACAGCTCTCCATGAATTTCTCCAATATGAGTCCTTCCCCATAGGCTGAGTTCTTCAGGAACTGCTCCAGCATGGGTCCTTTCCATGAGGTGCAGTCCAACGTATGTCCCCCACAGGGCACAAGTCCTGCCAGTGAGCTCCACTCTCCATGGGCTAGGAGCCTGCTCCAGCATGGGCTTCCCATGGGGTCACAGCCTCCTGCTCTGGCATGGGGTCCTCCATGGGCTGCAGGTGAATATCTACTCCACTGTTAACCTCTATGAACTGCAGAGGAACCTCTGCTCCAGTGCCTGAAGCACCTCCTCCCCCTCCTTCACTAACCTTGGTATCTGCAGGGTCGCTTCTCTTCCATCTCTCCAGCTGCTGCTGCACAAGAGTTTTTTTCTCTTTTCTTAAACATATTATCCCAGAGGTGCTACCTCTCACTACCTGTTGCTGATGGGTTCAGCCTTGGCCACCAGTGGGTCCGTCTTGGAACAGGCTGGCATTGGCTCTATCAGACATGAGAGAAGCTTCTGACA
The DNA here is from genome assembly GCA_004320125.1 of Scolopax mira. Taxonomy (NCBI): domain Eukaryota; kingdom Metazoa; phylum Chordata; class Aves; order Charadriiformes; family Scolopacidae; genus Scolopax; species Scolopax mira. The sequence goes on from BJBW01008668.1 coordinate 29,038, forward strand.
GCTTCTCACAGAAGCCACTCTGGTAGTCCCCTTGCCCACTACCAAAACCTTGCTATGTAAACCCAATACACCTTTCAGTGCAGACACATATTAACCCAGCTGGCACCCCTGCCAGCCCAGCCTGTCTTCCTTGCTGCCACTGCTGTTAATGTCTGTGTACATTTGGGCTGCTTTCTCTGCAAGGACTGCCAGCTAGCCTGCTGCCACCCCAGCAAGCTGAGTCTCCCCGTGCAATGGGGTGTTTAAACTTTCCTTGGCCTGGGTGGGGTAGGAGAGGAAGACAGGGCACAAGGTAGCTCGACAGAGATGAGCTGTTGGACCTGCAAGTCCATGCAGAGGAGGCTTTTTCAGGTCTGGGACACTGCTGTGGTGGTGCCACTGTCAGTGGGCAAAGAGGCAAAAGCAAAGCCCCGGTGCCAGCCCCAGGTTCCCTACAGAGCCTTAGTAAAATGAGTGGCGAGCACCACGCTGAAAACCCAGAGTGGCTGCAGTTCTTAGTCATTCACTTTCTCCTTTTTTTCCCCCACTCTCTCTCAGAAACTCAGATGCACTGAAGTTGCCCACACATTATGGGAAAAACGTTAGGTTTTGTTAAACCAACAAAGGAGGGCTGGGGGTAGCAGGTGCAAGGTGGAGGAGGAGAAGACAAATATGTCACTCTGAGCCTGTTTTTTTTCCTTTTTTTTCTTTTTACTAAAATACTACAATTTAGCGCTGAATGCTCAACATAGCAGGATTATTCTTGCCACTTCATTATTTTACAAACATTTCCTATGTCAGTAATGGCCACAACGTCCAAACAAACCCATGATGTGGTAAAAAGAAACTAAGAAAAACAGAGAGGGTACAGAGTTTTACAGTGTTTCTCAACTCCCTGTTTCTTCCTGCAGCTCTTGCCACCAGGTCTTCCCACAGAGCCAGGGATGCCTTGCATTTATTTATCTTACTCCATTCACAGAAAAGGGGTGTCACTTCTCTGCCAGGGGAAGTCCTGAACAGCAACTAGAGTGGCAACTCTATGGCAAGCAATCCATTTATTTGAAATAGTGAGGATATTGTCAAAGAAAGGTTTTGAATTTATAGATAAGCATAAAGAGCCTGCAATTAGATAACGGAGAGTGGGTTGTCCATCAAAATAGTAACAATTAGGTTTAGTGACATTTGCAGTGACCCATGTGTCCACAGAAAAAAAAGATACGACACTGATCAGACAAACATTTAATGAAGACTATAGCAGCTGAAATATGGCTGCCAATTTTGCCCAGGGTCACATTTGCTGTATGTCAGCCTCATGCTGAGCAATGTTGATTCTAGTCTCTTTTTTTTTGATAGAGGCTCAGTTAGGTAGAACATAAGACTTGTGTCAACCAGTCTGAAGGTATCACATTGCTTCAAAATGGAAGACAACCTGGAAGTTTGGGGGACTGTTACTAGCGAAAGAAATTCTATAAAATGTTTGTTATCCTCTGTTCAGTTAAAAGAGAATAAGCTATGTGGGACCCTCAGTGCAAAAAAGGGCCTATTCACCACTCCGTCCTAAGTACCAGTAACCAGCTGTTCAACTGTGTCCTAACTGGGCTGACTCAGAGGAACAGTGGCTCACATGGATAAAACCATTGCCAATATGCATGACCTCAGTCAGGACACTCACCTTGGAGGGTTCTCACATCTCTCCTGTTCTTTATCACATCTATCCAGGCTGTGAACTTGCTGGGCAGTTACTGTGCACACACGTAGCATAACCAGGTCTAATCTCCAACGCCTGCATACACACATTAGCCTTTTGGTTCAGGGCAGCAGTGTGTTTTTAAGCAAATTTCTCAGTCTTGACCATTGTTTTGGTTCATAGGACTGTTTTAACACATGCAAACTGGGTTCCTTTCAGAGGAAACTAACCTGGAATCTGTGCCTCAGGTGTGTACCAAATGTGCCCTAATTCCTGATGGGTCACGAGAGGCTGAACCCCAGATGAGTCCTGCAGACAGCTTTGAGCCACGCATGCAATGGGGATGCTTGGTCCTGAGAACCAGACCCAATTTAGTTCAAAGTAAATCCCCCAAACTGCACGTTGTAGATATGTGACTCAGCACCAAATGCTCTATCTACTGATACACTCCTACTGTACCAAATTACTTGGTCGTATAAACATAGCAACAGATGTCTCCAGACACTACTGCATCTTGCCAACACAGCAACAGCAGATCCAGAATTAGGAGGAGAGAGAGGTTTTTTGGAGCATATGAAATCTAAGTCCTTTAGTGAGGGGGTTCTATATTTTTTACCCCAAATCTCAGCTTTTGATGAAATGGACAGTAGAAATAAGAAGCTGCATCTGTTATATTAAGTTGAAAGACCTTTGCTGTGAGCACAAGTGCTTTCTAACAAAGAAGAGGGCCACCAACTGTTTTTACTTTATGTGTATGGGCCTATTTGGTTAAATTCTTTTGTGTGACAATAGACACAATTCACTCTGGTCATAACTAGAGCCAGAGTCCAGCGATCGCGCTGGGGTCAGAAGAACTTTTGTGCTGTGTTTTACTTCAAAGTATCCCATCCTGGAGTCTCGCTGTCCTCTGCTGGGGGCCAAAGACCGCATTAGCCCTCACTTTCATTACCTCTCAGCCTTTCCTACAAACAAAACCAGTCACAGCCAAACCATTCACAGCCTGGGCTTTTGCCTTCCGAAAAGTGGCGCTAGCCTTGAACAGGATGCAGTGAGCGGCAGCCACAGCAGGGAGAGGGAGGGGGGTCCCTGGGGCCGACTCTCCACCGCCTCCATCCCCCGTGCAGTCATTTGCACCTGTGCAAAAAGGGGTGTACAGTTTCAGAGGTCTGACACGCCGCTTACATCCGCTTGCGCAGCTGGACATGACTCAGCAAGGCCACCGCCACACTTGGAAAGTTGAATTCTCCCCTTTCCTTAGGAAAACAAAGAACAGCAAGCGTGAGTTTGGGTGCTTATGCTTACATTGATTTGACTCCAAGCTTATTTGGAGCACTTCGGCCAAGAAATCAAGCTGCAAGGTCCGAGAGGGTTGTTTTTTTGTTATTTTAACTGTAATTCATGATCCCAGATGGGTCAAGTACTGTATAAAACACCACCTTTGAATATTTGGAGACTCTTTTTCTTGTTGAAATGAGAAATGGAGAATCTTTCTTATTTTTTCTGTTTCAAATGTCAAAATGTCTGACAAAACAGTTTAGCTGGGGACACAGAACTGAAAAGAAACTTGTGGGTCGTCGTAGCTAGTCCTGCTAGGCTGCATTAACCCACGCTGGGCATCCAGTTCATCCTCTCTGCATCTTCTCCCCTGACAGCATCTCAGCAGCCATGAAACAGCCCACAGGAGCTGTGTGGAGAGCTGATCCTTGGGGCTCTGAAGGGTTTGGTAAGTAAGAGCATCACAGCGACATTGAGGAGTCATGTTCCACACTACAGACAGGCTCTTGGAGACCCAACTGGCCCTACTGATCTGACTGTCAAACATTCCTGATAATGTGAGGTGGCAGCTTTCTTTGAAAGCATGTGACCTGATATTTGCTCCTAAAAGATTTATTTTGTCTTCATGCTTAACATGGTCTCTTTCTATTCAACTAGGGAGAGCTAAAGAAGGTCACCCAAACGAACGACTCATCCAGGAGGTGAGTTTGTATACAGTGATGATATATTGCTCTTTTCCGAACTCATCAGTCTATGAGAGTTTCATAGGTTGGTACGGAGAGCAAGTTTACTTTTACAATGAGAACATCAACCCTTTCTCTCTTTGCTTTAAGGCTGCTGCAGACTAAAGTGAGCCTTGAACATGGAGGTGGTTTCTCACCATATGGCTATCAAATCACTAATGCCAGCTCCTTTCTGTGGTAAACTCACTACTGCCTAAAACACGTAGAGAGGGCTTCCTTTTGAAGCACATGTCTAAAAGACTTGGAGCAATCACGTCCAGGCACCTGGAATTTACAGTTACTGAGGAGAAACAAAATTGAATCATAAAATACATTTTTTTCAGATATAGAGTCCTCAGGACTCACCTATATGCAGAGGCAAATGCTCCTTTGGACTACCCTTGTATCCTAAGCTCCTAAAGCCACTGAGAGTCTATGGCTGTCAGTTTAAACATGCTATTCAGCCCCAGGAATAGTCATGTATTTCCTGAGGACCATGTGCATATGTGAGAAAGGAGAAGAAGGTGCTGCCGTACCCTATCCATTCCTCTCATTTGCATTGGCCAGACACAGGTTCCCATATTATACCATGCATGTCGAGATAGCTAAGTTTCTCCACCCACCTCATTCAGATCTGTGCTTTCTGTGCCCCTGAGGAAGGTTTGGTTTTAATTTGGATCTCCCACCATGATGACCTTTTCTTCAAAGCGTCTGAAGACATATTTTTGTTCTATCCCATTTCCAGTTCTCATTAATAGTTCTTAACTTACAAAGCATCTTTTATCCTTTTAAAACACTTTTGGCAGAAGGTCACAGAAACTGAGGCAAAAGACTAGGAAAGAGGGGAAACATACATTATTGATTTGTTATATGAAACATCATTGGCTTAGAATAGGTAAGGACAGCTTGAATTGTTTTCTAAACTCTTTATCTAACACTCTTTATCTTGCAGGTTATCCTGAAGTTGTAGTTGCTCAAACAAATGTGAATTTCAAATGTGAATGGGATTATTTGACAACAAGTATTTCTCAGCTTTTTCCCACAGGACATTTCAGGATCCTGTCGTCTGCCTTGATACAGAGGAGAACAAATCATGCAATGAAAGAGAAGAAAAGAGAAAACCCAAAGCAATAGCTGATATTTCTGGTGGAGGAACAGAGTGAGTAATGTTTTAACTTAAGAAACTGATCTTCTTTGGTTAAGAAAATGTTATGAGAGGCCCAAATCTCTTTAACAAGAGTTCCAGAAATCCATTATGAACAATGATGATCTGTAAGAAGATACAGTGAGTTTAAATAGGTGGAAACTGTGTCCTTTTATTGCTAGAGCTAGCCTTATATTCCAACTTGCAATATCATCATGTTCTAATATAAACCACATGAGATCTGCAGCTGGAAGTTTTAGGTCAATGCTTTGAAGACTATGAAAAGCTTCCCATTACTATTTAAAATATTTACCCTGACTGTCACTGAGCACAACAGGCCTTGTGTTCCCGAGGAACATCAGTTTGCATAGAGCTGTGTAGCCAGAAAAGGCAGCACAAAAGCAGCATAGAGAGAGGCTGGAGTGGCCTGCCCTGAGGCTGGGAGCGGAGCTGTGTGACGCTGAGCTACATTTGGCCAAGGAAGCAGCAAGAGCAAAGGTGCACAATGGGACGAGGGGAGTCCATGGTTTGAATTCACAATCCTAAACCTGAAGCATGAGTGGGGCCCATTCCTGGCCCACTCCCATTGGAGTCTCCAATACGGACTAGAAAAAGCTAGAGGGAATTAGTGGCAGCCAGGTCTATACGTTTGGGGCCTTATTTCTGACCAGCTGGCTACATGTATTCCCTAATGGGCTGAATGTTTGCCTTTCAGAGTGAACCCCAAGGCAAGGCACAAGGCACAAGCTGCAAGCGTACAGCCCAACACTGCAGGATTTGCTCCCTCCCGCCAGCATCACAGAAGCAAAAAGTTATCTGCTACAGCTTTTCTGAGAAAAAGATAGCTCCACAGCATATGTGGTGGTGAGGCACTGCTCTGAACGGATGTTTTCAAACTCGAAAATGAATGTTCCTGAAATTGTTTTCCAGTGTTCGAGCTGTTCTCTGTAGATCCTTGTGTTGAATATTGGTCATATCATCTGATTACTGTGGTTAAAGATTCTGTATTTTGTGGTTATAATTGGGGTAGGCTCAGTAGCTATGTACTGTGGATTCTGTGGTTAAACTACACTATCTTTCTTGCTATCTTTGTTGGTAGTAATTTTTACTTTAGCTCTTGCTCCTTTCCTGCCACCCACATACTCTTTTACCCACCCCAAATGGTACTGATATGCCTCTGGAGATGTAACCCTTATTTGATACAGGCTTTCTTTCTTTTCTCCTTTCTGCTAATGCAGTGGGGGAGCCATTGCCAGGGCTGGGGAGCCATTGCCAGGGCTGGGGAGCCCTTGCTAGGGTTGGGTGCCATGGGGCAGGTGGGTAGAGTTGGACCTTGGCAGCTGCTGTCCATGAATCAGAGCACCTCAGATGCTGAAGAGGTACCTCTGGAAAGACCATCCCACACCAGACATATTTCTAATGCAATCTGAAGCAATCATCAGGTGAAATTTGGCCCCAGGTGGTTCAGAGGTTAAACTGAATTGGTACAATGATAGTCCTAGGCTTTTAAGAACAAGCCATTTGTTGGATGTGAGCATATGCTTATATGCCTTTTAAAAACAGTTGCTGACAGACCTGTCAATAATTTTATTGCCTGTATCAGCTGGGAAAAATACAGTTCTGAACTGAATTGCTGTCTTCTTATTTATAGTAGTTTAGGGCTCATTATGCTGGAAGCTCTAATATTTGTACAGTGTAACTCTGCTGACATTGGTTAAAAGCACCCTGTGATGCCCCTTGGCTTCTGAAAGAAACTTTCCTCCACTGAGAGTTTTCCCAGGGAAAAGAATCTCAGATCATTGTTTAACCAGCTATCCTGAGCAAGTCAGAGATCAATATTTATAACTCATAATTGTCTTGAATTCCTTACCTTGACAGGGTGCTTTTCAGAACTAGGTCTTTCTAAATCCTCTCCTGTTTCAAAACCTGAGGATTGTATTGCCATTATTAAAATGCAGGCTCATTTGTTAGTGTACAGATTAATTGCTAAAGTGTTGACAACCCAGTTTGTATGTACTGCATAACCAAAGTAAAAGTTTGATTCTAATGCAGGGCTGAGCATTGCTAGCACTCACAGCAGGTGCTCATGGATATCTCAGGTGCATGTGGCTACATTGCAAAAGAGGCCAGAGACTCAGTGCCAGGGGTCAAGTGGAGGACTTTGGAAAGTACATGACTCTTGATATGCATGTTAACACTCCCTACCACTTTGTAGCCAAGATGTAATGCTCACAGAAATGTCAGAGGACCTTGGCAAACAAAAAAGCTGTCATATCTTTACCACGTTGCCCAACTGTTATTTGATCTCTTTGACTTCATTCATGTTTTGGAGGTTTAATACACTAAGAAAGTAATATTATTTAAGCTGAAAGGGTACTTTAAAAAGTGATTTAAAGATATTGAGGGAAAGCTGTATGTAGATGGATTTCATTTTGCTCAAGCCTGGATTAGAACCAGAAAGATTGTATTCGTGTTTTTACCACTGAATTTAAATAATTAAAGGAACCCCTACATAGGGCTTGTACTCGCTGAACTACAGCCAGTTTTTGAGAAAAAAAAAACCACAAAACAGTTTTCATTAAGAGGTGTAGCTTTGCTTATGATAGTCCAGAGACTGTAAATCTTCTGGGGAAGAGTTTGCAGAGAGCTCAGCACAGTAAATCCTCAATTCTGATGTAAGTGCTGCTATACAAATATCACAATTGGATGGTGGCAAAGTGCCTTTCTTCTTATTTTGTGGCACCCCAGGGTTGGAGAAGGGGAAGGATGAGAAGAAAGAACATAATTGTTTTTATCATTGTTTAGTTTGTGCCTGGCAAATATATGGCAAGCTTTTAGATAAAACACACCTGATAAGTATTTGATCTTTTCGAACTTCAGAGGTTGCTGTTATTGAATCCCTCCATTTGCTGACAAAGTGTGTTTGTAGAAGGGCAACCCAGTTTTGCATTTTGATTTTCAGCTTCACGAGACGACAATGGAATGGAGCGTATTTAATTGCAGATTTACATTTAAGAAAGGGATTTGCAATGTAAGGAGTATCTTCAGAAGCAGAAAGTGGATGGAGTGTAATGCTTGCTGTCTGGGCCACTGTCCTCTGCCACATCAAAGCCTTCACCTCAGGACTTTTATTCCCTTTTGCTGACATCTCAGTTCACCAGTTGCACTTTGTTGCTGTTCTTCACAAGTCAAACAATGCACCTATTATGTTTTTGCAAGAGATAGGATAATTATCTCAACTGCCAGGTGCGAAGAGTGAACTTTCATAGGCCCAGTGGCAGTGTGGTAAAACAGCCAAAGTCATTTAAGGCTTTTGCTGTCTCCCTGCCTAGTGTTGGCTTCCCAGCTCTTGGTGTGGGGCTCCAGCTTGGCAAAACACTTATGTGCATGCTTAACTTTAAAATCACAAGACACCATGGTCAGTTTGGACAGGTTGCCTCGCTGTTCTAAGTGCCACCACACACAGGCCTGCTTGAATCAAAGCAGACTAAATATGACCACTGACATAGCCTTCTGCTGCTGCTGCTCTCTCATAAGGAACGGGGGAGATGAGGGCTGTGCGTAGGCTGTAAGTAGAGCTGTGTGGGGTAGGCACACCCCAGGTAAAGGTAAATAGGGTGGCAGGACTAACAGCAGCAGCCAGGAGCACGTTTCTGGCTACTCCAGCCTGCTTTTCGGCTGTTTTGGCAGCCGGCAGCAGGGTCTGTGCTGCCCCATCTGCAGTGTGATCAGCATGCCAGCTGCCCGCAGCCAGCCCGGTGAAGCACCTGGAAGCATGAGATCAGCTTTCCTTTTGAATAGAAAACATCCTTTTAAAGCAAAGGAGGAAGGCTGAGGCTCCAAGCTTTGGATATATCTGAATATTTTTCATGCGGTCTCTGGCCTGAGAGATTAGTCTGCATCCACAAAGGCAGTCCAAGACAGCTCCAAAACACAGTTCTTCCCCGCTCAAACATTTTCTAGTGTTATCTATCTCAGCATTATTCTTATCTTAACCAGATAAGTGAAGACATGTTTTTCCAAACTGAAGCACTGTAATTCTCGAGCATTGTATTTATTACTAAGGAAATAAGGAAATAATGATTTTTTAAATAAGTTATCTGTTGTTCAGATCATTGCATGTAGTTCCGTGGAAATATTTGCACAGCATGTTGAAGATGAAGGAACTTAAGCTAGGTCACTGCCAGGCTATTGACAGTCCCTGCCAAGCAACAGACAGGCAAGGGAGCTGCTGTTGGCCACCAAACCACAGAGGGTAGCCAGGAGACTATGGACATCCTGAATGTTGGCCACCACCCACTGATGGATGCTACCACAATCCAGCGTGCCCCTTCTCTGCAGCCATTTGCAGGACTCACCAGCCCAGTGATGCCTTTTGAGCCTGTTGTAGTTCCTGACACTTGCTCAGCTCCCTGACTTGGTGCCAGCCCTGTTTCCAGCCCTCCCAACTGCCTGACTGCTGGTTTTGCTCTCCAATCTACTTCAAGCAACAACCACGTTCCTGCCTCTCCTTTGGTCCTCCCTCTGTCCTCAGCTGCGTCCTTCATCCTGGTTGAGACCCCCTGGTACCTCATAGGCTTCCAGGAAATCCAGAAGCAAATGTGACCCATTGCTACTGCCTATAAATCTTCTATATGAAACTATCCCAAAGATCAACAAAGCCTAGCAAGCAGCACTCGGTGACTGAGCACAAGCATACTCTGTGGTGGCCAGGGCACAGTGCCGGGAATGGTTGCTGGTGAACAAGGTGGTTCTTTAGCCATTTCTGCAGGTGCTGCCCACCACATCCTCAGGATGCTGTCGCTTCTAAAAGAAAGATGCCATATAATTTAAGAAGGGTCATGGTGCTGAATTACTGAAAACCTTGTTTAAATACCTCAGGAGAAGCCTGTGAAACGGCAACAAACTGCAGCAGCTGGTGGCTTGTCAGGACAACAAAAACAAGCTGAGTGACAGCGCACCAATATTTTAAAAATCTAATCTCTTCTGTCTCTGTAACTCTGGAAGAAGCGGTGATAGACAGGATGGTGCAAGGAATAACTTTTGTCCCAGTTCTCAAGCATTTACTATTTCATACAAAAAGAAAAACACAAAGAGAAAGCTGTTTTACCACCAAACTATTTTTGAAATATGAGACTGAACTCTGAGGCCAGATTGTCTGTATTTATTTTAGAGCATTGAAAATAGTGTTAAAAGTTGCAGACAATAATCCAGGAAAAAGTTTTGTCCTTACTGAATTTACTGAAACAGGATCATTTATTCAGGCTTCAAGCTAGAAAGAATTGAAGTATATGCTTCAAATCACCTCTATTCAGAACAATACTGAAACTCACAATTAGCTGGACACAAGTGCAATTTAAACACACACATTTAAATGCTTCCCTGAACCTCCACTAATTTTCCCCTTCTGCTTTTGCATGGTCCATGAACAATTTCACAATTTACAAAATAGCCCAAATGTTTGAGACAGGTCCCCGTAATCAAAATCCAAGATGTGACTTCCTTTGTTTCATGATCCCACGTCGCAAGTGCAGCAAAACACACTCTTGCCTTGTTTCATTTCTTTTCCCTGTCCCTCTTGGAGATCAACATTTACACTTGAAGCACCTGGTAATTACACAGCCACGCAACTGCTTTAAAATGTCTCTCTGGTCTGGGACTGATTGAAAATTACTCTGGCAACATACTCAATGTGAAAAGGAGCAGCCGTATATGATGAGGCTGTGGGATCAACAGGGTGCATGCTAGTGAAATCGTAAGTCTTGGAACAGATACAGAGTTCTCCATCTCTTCAAAGTGGGTTTTGGGGAGGGGGGAACATTTTTTTCAATTCACTTTCACTGTGGTTCTCTTTTGGCTACATGAAAGGTCAAGAAATTTATTTAAGGTAAGAAAACACTTCTATGATTTTCCAAGTGTTGTTTTTTTCAAAAGGTGTACAGGAAATTTCTCCTCCCCATCACCTATGCAAACATGAAACAAGAAAACATAAGCACTATTTTAACAAGCTCCTGGGAAAACTTTAAATTAAGCTGAGATGAGGCCAGGTGGACCAAAAGAAAGTGCTTATGCTGGATGCTCAGCTGAGAGCCAAAAGAAAACAAAGTTATTTCCTTCATGAGCTGATGACTCAGAGGACTGGCAATGACATGGAGGACATCACGTACAGAAGCGCTGTTGCTACAGACAAAGTGGTGAATAATAGCCTTAAAGCAAAACTTTCACAGCAAGTTCATTGGCTGGCATTCCCCCAAGCTTCATCAGAGGATGTGACTGTCCCCTGTGTGGCTTGCTTCCCAGCTGGCCGCCTGTCTGCTCCCCTAGAGTGCCTGCACAGCACCTGGTGAACAGCCAGTGAAGGTGGGTGAAGCACTAGCATTGTGCAAGCAGGGTGCCACGTAGAATCTCACGTGGGTGTTCTCAGTGTTATCCTTCCTGAATAAACACAGGATTTTAGTGGCTAATGCTGTTAATCCAGCCCCGAGTTATCACTAAGCGTAAAGTGACCTATACACCCAGGAGAGATAAATTCTGTTCTTCAGTGTTCTCTGAGCACCATCTACCCTCTCTTATATCACTACAAACACTCCACAGAGATGCCACAGAAATGTCACTTCTCTCGTAGCTGGAATCTTCCTCCAACTAAAACACACAAGTCAAGATGATTTGTGTGATTTTTGCACTCATATTAGTAGAGTCATAATGTCATCATGGATTAGTACAGGGACCACTCTGCTCAGTAACTCATTTTCAGGATTGGCTACCAGCAGATGCTTTGGGAGCCCATTTGAAAAACAGCAGTCCAGTGCAACTATTTGCCTAGTGTTACCTTCTCAGTTTATGTCATGTGGAGACTTGCTGCCCTAAAGATTAAGTTTGGCTTGTTGCATTCAATGACAACTGAAGGACATTAAAATCGTGTTTAGTTTTAGTTATTTTTTAAAGACTATACCTACTTTGGTCTCCACAGCAATTGGTTTCCACAGCAAATTTTTCAAGAAGAGATAGTTCCTCATTATATTTATTCTAAGTTCATGTTTGTTTGTCACTGGGCAATCCCCTCTTCCTGAGTTTTTAGAAGGAATAATCTCTCCTCCATCACCATCTTCACACAACACATTATTTGATATGATATCTTGTCTTGTACTTGCTCTGAGGTAATGATGTCATCTTGCTGTAATAAGCAGCAAGCTGGACTTATTGGAAAACAAGCTGCACACTCCTGAGTTATTGCAAGCATTGTACCGCCTCAGTTGTTGAAGTTGTCAGGCAAAAGAAAAGCTGCAAGGATGGGTTTCTTCTCCAAGAGGGCAGAAAATATTACTTTCCAGTGTGCATTAAACCTCCTACAAGATTTAACTGATTCACTGTTAATTTCAGGTACAGTGGTAGTCTCTGATGACACGAAGTCCCACACCTTTTTAATACAGAGGATAACACAACCAGGCCTGAATCTCCAACTTGGAAGCAAACCCAGCCATTAGTGGGCAGCAGACCCCGCAATACATTTCTTGCCTGTTTTCCACCTTCATGGGAAGTCCAAGACCTCAGACATGCCACCTATGTGGCCATGGTGGGCTGGCCCCCAATTTGGGTGGATATTGAAATGCTGCCATGACCTGTGGCAGCAATACACCCCAGGATGCTATTGGGGGCTGGAATGGCATCTCTGCAAGCCACTTTCCTCAGGGCAATGTGTTCCCTCATGTGACTTGAAATGCGTAAGAAAGACTTAAAGAGGGTTATGTTTTGCTTAGATGATGAAGGGAAAATAGACTACACTGTCATTTTCTTTCTGGAAAAAAAAAAAAAACAAAGAAAGAAATGTAGAATATTTCCTCTATTACTAAATTTTCTTGCTAACCATGACAGCTAAAACCTCACAGGACCAGACCAGGAACTAGGAGACCATACCTAGTTTGTAGCATCCATGCCCAACCAGCAACCCTAGCTCTACACCTGGACGAACGCCAGTCAGGTACAGCAAGTTGCTTGGTTGCAAAATGACATAGAGGTGCAGAGTTTGGAGGATGCTCAGCCCAGAGGTGCCTTGCTCTGGACCATCATGAGTCAACACAGCTTCCCATTAGGCTAAGCAAAGCTCGGGGTGAGTTTTCCTTTCATAAAGATAGTGGCTTATCGAGCCCAACACAGATTCCTCTCACTACAATACTTGGTAAGGGGGTTCCCAGGGGTATGGAGGCTATGGTCAGACATCTGCAAACTCAACACATTAGCTAGTGACACATACTGAGGACAAAAATATTGAACAAAAAGGCCTCCAGTCATCCTGACATCCATGTCCTAGTTCCTTTTTCTTCTGAATTTCTCTCTCTACTCCCTCTCTTATGATAACTTTGGCTTCCTTTTTTACATTTTTACAACCCAGTTTATCCCTTCCCAGATTGCCCTGCAGGATGGTCTCCTTCCCCTAGTCGTCCCCAGTCCCCCACAGGCAAACCCACAGCATCTTATTCTGTGCTACATTCTTCTGTTACAGCAGCTAGGCTACATTTTTAGGGCTGAATTTTTACTTTTTTCTTTTTTTTTTTTTTTTATTCACTGAATAATGGCAATTTCAATTAGAAAATTTGTAAATTTGTTCTGAATCAAATCACTTCGATGAATGAGTATGAAACAAAAAGCGTGCTTTCCACATTTTTCTGAAACTGAACATACAGTTTAGAAATGTTTCAATTGCTTTTCAATTTATTTAAATGTAATACAAATTAGTATGTGTAACAACCCCCCTCCCCAAAAAATATAAATCAATGAAATGTTTTGTTTTCTGCAGTTTTTTCCAGCATTTGGCCAGCAAGTGCAGAAATCAGTAATTAAATAGCTTTGAGAGTGAAAAAATATAAGACAGTAAGTAGAAAAAAGTACCCAAAGAAACGCAAGAAGACACCTGGCTACATATTTACCTTAAATAGAAAATATATTAAAACCTAGTAAGTTACTCTTCTTTCCCTGTCTCACTATTACTCAAACCACAGACGATACAGATGGAAAGAGATTACAAAGGAAAGCAAAAAGGAAAATAACATGGGGGATTCCCTGCTGTTGTTCAGACAGATATAATTTACAGATTTTTAGAAACTCTTACCATGGGATACTAAGAAAATCAACTGTCTCAAGTCAACACCTCTGGAGATCACTGTAGGAGTAAAGAAGTGAATTTCTCTTGAAAAGGAAGTGTATTTCCCTTGAAAATGATGTGTATTTCCCTTGAAGAAGCAGCACTGTGGCAGCAGTCAACTGCTTTTTGTCAGAGAGAGAGGAACGGGTAGGTATTCATCACCCCAGTTCTAGAGACAGTGGGCTGGGGGAGTCAGTAGTGTCATCCTGCCTGGAAAATACAGATCCTTCAGCTGTTTATAGAAAAAGTATCCACAGGATGACACCGATCCACATAACTTCTGAAAGCTCCAGGGTTTGCTTTTGGATCTGTGATTTAAATAACAGATGGGTAAAATCACATGTAACCAGGCAGCTCCCTAGTGGCTGTATAGATGTGGATGTTGGAGAGCATATGATTTTCCAAGCTAAGGTCAGCACTAACCTGAGCTCAATTTTTCCTCCAGATCTGCTTTTTCTAGTGCTATCATGCAGCTTAATTTTTTTGGCTTGTTCCATCCCCTTCTGCTCAAATCACACCCCTGCAGAGGATCCTTCCAATGCAAACAGGGGAGGCACACTGCTCCAGAGCTCCACCATTTCTGGAAGATGAGAACATACCTCTGTGAGGTGTGGAAACTGCTGTCTGCCACATTAATGAAGCCAAATTGCAGAAATCTGCAGTATAAATCTGATGGTACCATCTGGCCCTCAGCATACAGGAGATAAGCACTTTGGTTTGTAAAGATTTTATTAAAGCCGTTAACTTTGGAAACTACTCACTAAATGAAGCTGTTTATAAATGATAAATAAAAAGCCTCTGGTACATTTTTTTTTTTTTAAATTGTGAAATCTGCTACTATATTTAACATAGCTTCGGTATATGACATTTAACTCCTTTAATGGGTTTTATACTTTTACTTCATATATTTATGATTCTTGGATCTGGCTAGAGATTAGAGGCAAACCACACCACAGACACAGCGCAGGGCGTGGGGGAGTGGGGAGGAGGAGCAAATGGATTTCTCTAGCAAGACTCAGATCTTGTGAGATGGGGTTAACCTACTGACTACGTGGGGGCTGGCTGTCAGCAGCGCCCACTGGGATTCCCCACCACCCCAAAGGAACATCCTCTGCTGGAAGGTGCTGCTCCATCAAAGCGCCCATCTAGAGGTGGCTGCTGGGGCTGTGTCAGCAGGTGAGGTTGCAAGGAGCAAAACCTGGAGGGCTCCCTTCCAGCACCCTTCCTTCTGCTAGGCATTTGAGAGTCCTACGGTTTCTTGCTCCACTTTCATCCTTTATATTTTGTATATACACAGGTATATATTTACATCTTGAACGCTGAGATGAGAACGCCTAAATATAAAAAGGAAAACGCCCAAATATTTTTTATCCAGAACACACCAGGCAATGTTTCAGTGTTCTCTGAAAACTGAAGCTTGGTGTTTTACATTATTCCCTGAACTAAACAAAATTTTAAGGAGAAGTTCAACAGAGCTGTAATTTCTGTAGGGACTGATTTCTTACACACACCTCCTGCAATCCTAATTTCCATTCCCCTAATTTCCACCAAAGAAAACAACTATGCAGGTATTTTAAAGAAGTGTACCCCAATTACGCTATGCCTGCAAGCCATTCTGTGCTCCACCACAACTTACACGCTTATGGATAACACCTAGGGACACAAACACTTTCCTAATGCCTTCACCAGTTCCCAGTGTTTCGGTTAGCATTCAGCAGATAGAGAAGAAGCAATGGGCTGATGAGCTTTCTTAATTGGCAAAAGTGCAAACTGATTGTACCTAGCCAGGTCTAGTAACTGTATAACAAATATGTATTATGCTAGAAAGAGTAGACTCACAGGCGCCAGGAGTGAAACATTATCCTTTTCAGACAAAGTCTCAGACAAAGATCTTTATCTCAGAATGATATATGGGATATATTTTTGAGATGACTCCACATAATACCTTTATTATTGTTGAAGTTTAACAACTTAAAAGGGCAAAAAAAAAAAAGATCATATTTGTCCTTTGTTACTTACCCAAATATGGCCAGGAAACTTCCGATAGGGTTAGGCTTATAAAGAAAAACACCATTAGCCCAAAATAGCACCAATATTTATAGCATTGGGGGGGATATATGAAGCAACTGTAGAATTGGTAGGAAGAGCCAAAACCTGCTCTCAGTTGCAGACTGCTAACGCAACTCCATTGAAACCAGAACAATTGCTCTGTGTGTTCTCGGGTTTGCCAGTGAGGGAATTAGGACCGCAGATTCTGACAAAGATGAGAAATTCAGATTAAACTGAAAATAGTATAACATTATTAATCATAATTCTTCAAGATGAAGTTGATGAAGATCAATTTTCAGGAAACTCAGAGCCATCTCAGAGCCTTAACACTTTGTGCTCCACTGCCAGGAACGGAAACCAGTTCCTAAGCACAACACCAGTAGTGCCCCCGCAATGGAGATTAGCTATCCAGGCTTCCCCTCAGAGCTTTTCAGTTCTTTAGGAGCATTTGCTTGAGGACGGACAAACTTTCCATCTTAATGGAATATGCTACTTAGTGATCCTTATCTGGAGGATCAGCAAGAAGGAGAAGTAGTGCACTGGTGGTCTTTCCTTGCATTGGAATAAGGAGGGCATCCTGGTTGCCTTCCTACAACCTTCAACAGAGGGCTGGCTGCAGCCAGGTATCACACTGGGGGGAATGCACCTTAGCACAGGTCTACTGCACAACTCTTGGCATGTACACGTCTACTGGGTCTTGCTCTGCTCTTTTGGCAACCATGGGACATGCCCTTGCTGATGGTCAACATCTGTAGTCCTATTCTGCAAGATCTCATCCCACTCAGAAAGGCAGTATGGGCACTCATCCAGCACAGAGTCTTTAATGTCAGGGAAACAACTAACAGGATTCCTGCATCTGTGCACCATCCATGTCCCCTGACTTGCCATGCCTTGCCATGCTGTGCCTTGACATACCACGTCATGCCATTTGGAAAGGCTGTTATTTTTCCATTTTTTGGGACTACTGATGGAGAAACATGTTGGGAACACCTATGATGTACATGTCTTCCCCTGCCTGTGGGTCTTCCAACAACAGCAGGATGTATTTGCCTGCTTTCAGATGCCAGCCACACCATCTACAAGCAAAGTCTGAAAAAAATAATGAAAAAAAATCTGTATGAGTGACAGATTGGGCTGGGCTACACCTGATCACACAGACCCATTAAGCCACTTGGACTTCTTCTATGATGGTTTGAACATTGCTGAGATGTGAGGCACACCCATGCATGGGAGGGTCTTACAGGATGAACTGAACACTTTTGCTGAGAGTTCAAACGTGCCTTGGAGCCCACTGTACTTTGCACTGTGGTTGCAAGGAGTCTGGATCCCCATTGTCTGCTGAGCTGTTGCAGGAGGACTCACTCTTCCAGGTTTTCTGTACCCAGTGTGAGACTGCTCCTCCCCTACCATTGGCTGCAATGGTAGCCAACACAGGGACCACACCAGCACCTCCTGATGAGAGCACCTGATTCTCTATGGACAGAACTTGAGCTATCATTGCCCTCATGGAGGCCTTGGAGACCTCCTCTCCTCCTCTGCATAAGGGTGCCTAGCCTTTTTTGTCCTGGTCACTCTGTTGTGAAAAAGCCCACAAAGACATGTATGAAAAAGGTTTTTTTGTCTTTAAGATAACATGTAGATTTCTGTAGGCTAAATAAAACAGAGAGGCAAGACTGTGTAGGTGACCTGGCCAGGTCCAAACAATTGGCTGTCAGATTGCCAGTGAAGCAGGTCCAGACAGGGCTCCTCTGGAGCAGCAGAGCCTGGTCAAGAGCCTCTGCTGCCAGCTGAATGTGGGATGAGGTTTTCACACATTTTGCACCAGTAAAACACAAAAGGGTCCTGCTGGCTGGAAAAGCCACTGTGACCCCTTTGCCTGTGAATGGTGTGTGGCAGAGAAGAGTGAGACGAGACGGCTCCAAAAGTGGCTCCTTACCTCGGGGTGCCTTTCTCACACTTCGCACTACTATTTTGCAGGCCTCCAAATTTGTGTGCAGGCATTTGTTTTGAGAATGCATGTGGCTGTGCGGGCCACTTCGTGTCAGAGACAGCATTGGGTGAAGGGAGCCCAGCCCCTGGACAGGATCACAGCCCCTGTCTCGGCTGCCTGGGGATGAGTGAAATATCATTTCAGCCGTGCCTGACTTTCCTTGCCAGAGACACTAAAATGTTTAACCCCAGATTTGATGGATCAAGAAGCCTAGTGTGAAATAGGGAGCAAACTAATCTCACAGTATGGAGTTCACCCTAAAGTGTCTCTGCAGGCACTGGAAACTGAATAGCCAGTGCTTCCAAAAACACATAATTCACTCATCTTCTGCAGAAACATTACCCAATTCTGAAAAATGTCTGCATTTGAGAAGTGGTAGTAACTGATGTGAACCTTGCTTGAGAGGGGGGTGCAAGAAGGGGTGGGTAAATGAATCTCAGTTACTTCTTTGTCCAAGTGCCATAAAACTGTGTCCAAACAAGGAAGGATGTGATCATGTGCTCTGGCAAGCTAATGGCAAAGCTGTAATACAGCAAGGCAAGAGGGATCCTGAGAAGCAACTTGTGAAAAGCTTAAAATCTGAAACAAAAAATTCCTTAAAACCATCAATAGCAGAGAGTCTGCCAGAGCATCACAGGGGCTGATAGATGACCATGGTGTGTACCACCACTAGCAGGAGGTGAGAACAGAGCTGGAAAGCTTTGTGTCCGCTTTCCCTTACTGGAGCTTCCAGCCTGGAGGGCTTTCTTTAAGGGGGAAGGAATAAGGCCAAAAGACTTTCGCAAAATGAGGTGTCAGTAAGAATGAGATGAAGGTGCTCATGAGTCGTGCTGCTGAAACACTCTCTGTCATCCATAATTTACTAGTTAAACCTGACACGTCTTTGCCCCAGGCATTGCACTAGCAACAGGACAAGACAGTGGCCTGATCTTTTATGTTCAATATGAGAAAACTTTTTTCATGGAGGAGAAATGCAGCATGGGCAAGCACCATGGCTCTTGGCAGCAAAAGTAGCCTGCATGTCTATTGAATAACAGCAGCCTAGCCTTCAGTCAAGCTCGCTTCTCTCCCTTTTTTGGGGGACTGAAGGTCTGGGGGATGTCTCACCCCTCCCCAATCACTCGTGAGGTGCATGACATGTCTTCATGCTGTGGTAACAGCCTCCATTCACCTGCAGTAAGCACTGCACAAATATTGCATTTATAATAATGGAAGCAAAACAAAGAGGCTGAAGCTGGCCTTGATGGAACACGTCCTCTCTACTTGTCATTCCATGTGAAAAAGACTTTGATCCCTTTCCTGATAATCGGTTAGGTCTTGCTGGTGTTTTTGTCAGCCCAGTTCCATAGAACTTAATGGAAAGAGTAGAAGCACACAAGTTTTAATTATGCAGTGTTATATTGCACCATGTGTAGACATCACCACCAAATTCTTCACTCTAGACACAAGGAACAGTTCTCTCTGTCTTTATTCCTCATATTGCTGGAAACCAGCATTTGTCTTTGTCATGATGAATGTGTAGAAAACTGGTGCCTCATCATCAGCTCCACCTCCACAGGTACTACCCTACATGTTTTGATACACCTCTTTGCTCCATGCTGTCTCAAAGCTGGGGCTAGCGTGTGCCTCCTGGTGCAGCCCTGAGCAGAGCAGTGAGGAAACTAATCACACGGTGAATAACCGGGGGAAATCTTGTGCAATGGAGATAATCCTTAGAGGTGTAGGTTCTCCTTAGCTACCTGCGTCCTCCA
>BJBW01008670.1:0-17915 GCA_004320125.1 Scolopax mira
TGATGCAGCCCAGGATGTGATTGCCCTTCTGGGCTGCAAGTGCCCACTGCCTGCTCATGTCCAGCTTCTCGTCCATCAGCACCCCCAAGTCCCTTTCCTCAGGGCTGCTTTCTAACACCTCGTTGCCCAGTCTGTGCTGATGGCGAGGATTGTTCCAGGTGAAGAACCTAACTTCAGCTATGAAATTTTGACATGTGGCTTTGTTGCAGCTTGCCCAAGTTCAAAACTGTTGTCTCCAATGGAAGATGACACAGCAAGGTGATTTATGTGGGGTTAGTGAAGCTGGACTGCTTTTTCAAATTACAGTGTATCTGAAGCAAAACAGCAATTTGGTCTCTGTCACATGATGTGCGTGATAATGGTGCTATAACAAAAAATTAGATCACAAATATCAAAAGAGATCAGGAGTACAGATGGAAATTACGTTTCTAGCTTTCTTGAAAGATGAAGATTGGACTGATACGGAAACATCTTTGTCTGAAAATATTCATCATCTGCTATGTTAGGTAGCTTCTTTAGATGCAAGTGGTGGATGTATTTTACAGTGCAATTCTGATGATTTATCATGGCTAAATAATGGCATTTATGAAGTAAAAACTGTGTATAGCTGCTTTTAAGTGTTTTTTTGCCTGTTTTGCTGGGTTTTTTTCTTCCTTTTTTTTTTTCTTTTTTTAATGGCCTACAGCCAGCTGTGGGTTGGGAGCTGGCTTTGGTATAGAAGCAGAACAATTTGTTGTACACACCTGCTCACCAGGGCTGTTCAGTAGTGTCAAATTCTGTAAGATTGATGTCACTTTACCTGAAGCTGTGAATTCTCTAATTATTCATGTTTTCCACTTGTAGTGACATGAACAAGATGCAGTTTTATTTATAGATTCTGTCTTCTTGAGACTAAAGAGAAATGCTGTGGTGGGTGACACACTAAGGAAAAAAAACACAACCCTTTTTTTTTTTTAATTTGTATTCTTGTTATTCCTAGTCTGTAGTTGTCAGTGGCATAAGAAAATCAAATATATATTCTTTAGCAAAGGACTGTCTGTTTCAAGAGATGGCATTTTATAAACAGGGTCAAAAGTGAGTTTATCAGTAGAACTCTCCTAGTGGCATGTCTTCAAATCGGACTGATGTGTAGCTTATGCCTCCTGTTTCTGGGTTGAGCCTTTATGTACCCTTCATAGCAAACGGGGACTTCATAGATTAGAATAATCCACCTGTTAGGTAGAATTTTTTTATACCTTTACCCTGAAATATAAGCAAAGTACAGGAAGGAAGACTGTTAAACCTACTAGCACTTCTAGGGATGCAAAGCCAAAATTCAAGCCACTCTTATCTAAGCTTTGCTTCTGGATGTGCTGAATTTTTTTATTTTTTTTTCTTTACAAAGGTCTCTCAGAAAAATTTTCTCTTTTTTTTATTTCATTAAAATTATGAATATAACAACTGATTCAGGATTAGACTAGTGCTTAGACAGCAAGAGTGTGCACTAGATATTTTTTTTCTCCTTTTACAATTGCAGAAGATGTTGTTGACAGAGCAAGGTGCCTAATTTGATATCTGTCTACATCTTTGTTATGCTGAATGTGTTTGCCTGTACACGTATAAATGATCTTCCCAATAATCTTTAGTTCTCTGCATGTTAATTGAGGAGGATTTCAAAATGAGCAGCACAAATATCGTAGTATTAAAATTCCTTGATTAAAATGAACATTAGCAGCACATCTCTCTTTATGACTGTAGATATATTTTGGGGGGAGTGTATATCTAGTGTTGTTGAGAGACACATGTAACTACTTAAGTATGGAATTGGGATGGCAGGTAGACTGAGAGCTAGAAAATCTGCCAAAATCAGGACTGAGAAACAAGGTCAGTTTAAGTGAATTCTCAGCAGTCTCATACTCTAGGGTCACAGTCAGTTGCCTTTGTTTTACTTTTCCATATTCAAAGAACTTAAACTCTTGCCTTTATACACCTGCGTGAAGCATTTGATTCTGTCTGCCCAAAAGACTTTGTTCTTAATATATTAAGAGCTGGAGTTCAGTAGAAATCGATAGAAGGACCAAAAGTGAATGTGGAGAACTAGAGCAGGGTTTGTACCTAAAAAGACTGTTGATTTTGGAAGCTCAGAATAAAATTCAGAACTGGATTGTTAGCATCGATGGGTAAAACTTCAGGAAGGACAGGTATCCCAACTGGGAAAAGCTCACCTTGTATGTGAAGAATGTTGTCTGCATTCTGAAAATGGTGATAAATGGGCTAAGTACTACCCATCAGGGGTGTCAGGTGAAACCTCTGTCACTGCAAAGATTTAAAAAGTCTAGACAAGCATCTGTAGGGGATAGGCTGGTCATGTGTCACTTGGCTTCAGAACAGGGCAAAGAGCTAAACAATCTCTTGCTGTTTCTTCAATCCTTATGTTTAAAAAAACCCCACCACCCAACAACAACATTTTTTTTTTCTCACCAGCACAGCATGCTTCTAAGGAAACAAGTTCAGCAATCACATAAGCTGATAGACTATAAACCATAAACCTGTCTGAAACCCTGAAATGACACAAATTTAAAAATATCTTAAAGATGGTCATTTTGGTCTTGGGTTTTTTTTGTTATAAAAATGTTGATATTTAGGAATGTGCTTCTTGAATACATTAATATGTAAATTTAAATGGAGGCTGTTAGCTTTTTCATGGATTAGGGGAACTTATTTCTCTGACTTCTGAGTAGATTAATTATGCAGCAAGCTTTAAATCATTTCAAAATGTATCTTGACACGGTTGGCGTGATATTAGATACTTCAAGCTACTAGTTTTGTGGTGTGTAACACTAAAATAGACTTGACTAATGGTGAACACTGAAAGTTCATCTCAGTAAGTTATCTACTGTATTACCAAATGACAAGTGTTTTTTTAGAAATAAGAGCAGTTTTAAGCATGAGTACATAAGCAAGATGGTTATTATCCTTCCTGTTTACAGTTGCTGTATTTGTGCCTCCATCTGACTATTTCCATTATACAGTATGAATTCCTGTCCTTCTGTCAATATCATAGCTTGATGCTAGAGCTGGTCCAGATGTGTTTAACATTTTCTTAGCTTGTAGAAATATCAGCTGTTAAACAGCCCTTACAAAACTGTTTAAAACACTTTCCTGTTAGAGCTTAGCCAATATTGGGGAATTTATGTAACCTGTTTGGGTCTTCTTTCTCAGTAAGACATAGGACGTGGTGTTTGGTGGCTCACTTACAGTAAATCTTTACTCTTTGCAGTCATCCATCATTCTATCTCTTCCATGCTCATCTTCATCAGTGATGAAGATCACTGTTTCCAGGCTGGAAGGCATTCTTTATGAACCCTTTTCACTAAACTGCTGAGTCAGCCATTTTTACAGTCACGAGTAAGAAAAGGATTCAGGTTTGTCCTTTATGGAGTCTAATGTCTCGGGGAGTAACTCACAGTGTTTACTCCTATTTCTCTCTATTGCTCCTTGCTTTGGTAAGTGAGTGGGTCCAGCTGACTGCGTAACTGCAGCTGGTGTAATAGTGTACTCTCCATAACTCTCAGCTTCTCTTGTTTACACACAGGCTGGAAACATACCTGCTGTTGGTCTCAGCAGATGTGAGATATGTCAGTATCTCACATAGATATGCCACTTCTACTTGAATTATTATCTTCATAATACTCTCCATTACATAACTCTTAATCTTGATACATTCCTAATTTTCAGTTCTCAAGCATCTCTTTTAAGGATGAAGACAAGTGACCAACAAGTTCTTTTTCTGCTCTTTGGACTCTGCACGTCATTCTGTTACATAAAACCAGAAATCTTTTTTTTGACAGTGTTTCTGAAC
Source organism: Scolopax mira (assembly GCA_004320125.1). NCBI lineage: Eukaryota > Metazoa > Chordata > Aves > Charadriiformes > Scolopacidae > Scolopax > Scolopax mira. The sequence continues at coordinate 3,842 of BJBW01008670.1, forward strand.
CCTGATGCAGATGGTAGATGTGCTTTCACCAAGCAAGTACTGGAACTATGTAATGTTTTAGACACTAACTGCTGCTTGTGAGAATTCAGGCTCAAGAGTAGTTTAAATTGTTGTCTTACCTTTCCAACAGCAAGAAAGTATCAAAAACTGTGACATGTAAACTGTGACACTGCAAATGGCAATTTCATCCAGAGACAGCAAACAATACTGACTGTGGAGAACTGTCTAGAGATATTTCTCTTTTTTTTTATTCCAAGATTCTGAAGGAATTGTAGAGTAATGTGCTGGCAGACAGGTAGTCTGTCAACGCAGCACTAAAATTATTGATCCTTATTACAGCCATGCAACATGCAATCTGTCTGAAAACACAGTACTATAGTTTGTTCCTTTGCTTCTGCATCTGATCATTTTTCTAGCTGAGTGCAACTTCTGTGCACCTGCTGTATTACAGAAAAAATATGAGGACTCCTTGGTTGACAGCACTTGAGAGATGCATAACTCACATCCGTGTAGGAAGAACAACAAAGACTTCTATTGTATTAGCTGGAGAGTTTTTTTTTAATTAATACCTGATATTTCTATTGCCTTTGAAATTTTGTCCCAAGATGTACTGAAAAGGATGCTGATGTTTGTAAGTAAGAGCAAATTGCTATCCACAAAACAATGAAATAACATAACTATCCTGTAATGTAGGAAATAAATTATATGAAAAGAATAATTTTTGCATTGACCTTTTTGTTTATAGTAACCTTCTAGCAGTAATAGATACAGAGGTGCTGGCTAGAAATGTCACTTTTCTTCCTAGATTTGTACTTTTAATTATCTAGGCTTAGTGTACCTTCTTTTATGTCATCAGAAAAAAAAAAAGAAAAAGAAAGATTTATGGCCTTTCACTTCTACTTCTTCTGAGAGCAGGAATCATGAGATTGAACTGACTGACCTGTTCAGCTTCCCTGCTTTTATAGCACAGAGGTTTTCTGGCCTATTTACGTGGCTGTGTGGTGAAAGCTGATGTTGCCTGACAGAGTAGCAATAAACTGCTTGTGATGGAGAGGTCAAACCAAGCCCAGAATTCTGGGCTGTTTCCAAAATGCAGAAGCAGTTTATTTTGGCCAGGTTTCATAACTGGTGTCCTGTTACCCAAGGAAAGGGCTCTGGAATTGATTAACTGCACACAAAGACTTGGTCTGTGTACATATTCATTAAGAAAGAGCCATTCGTGTTACGTTTTTTCTCAGTTGCTTTCTTTCACTTGATGTGAACATCCAGTTTTGGTGTAAAAATATAAAATTCTCTGTCCTTTTGTCACAGGTGTATTGCCTTTATAGTGGTGCTTTCTTTTTAGCATCCAAGTGGTCTACTTCTCTCCTGTGCCTATAACAATAAACACTAAATATATGTAGCTTAAAAACCTACGTAAGGCTGAGCTATCCTTTTCAGTTGAAGCTGTTGACAGGAGGAGGCAACAAGTTGGTAGGGAGTGATAATTTAACAGATGAACAGAGCAAAACAAGTAACATCTTAGAGCAACCAGGAGAAGGTTTGTTCAGAAGAGGAGCAGAATATTTCAGTAGACTTAATATGGGATGGGGCTGTGGCAAAACCAGGATATGACTGTTAGATCACTCTTTGTTTACTTCCCCACCCCCTGCCTTTTTCAATTCCTGTATTATTTGCATATTTAGAAATCTCAGGAAAAGTCTTTTGAGTAATGGAGTAATTAGCTGGTGCCATGGAATTGTTTCCTGTCGTGCTGGATTGCTGCTCGACTTCGAAGTACTTGAGCTCTATTGAGCCAGAACTCCTAAAACCAATGCTTTAAAATGAAAATCGTGATTTTTACTTCCTTGGTACTTGGGTGCCAATTTTGACTTTTTTGAAATGCAGGTGCTCCGCGCGTTTTGAAAACCAGACTGCTTGAAGACACGCTACATTTTATAACAAGAATTTATTTTTGTGGTATTTATATTATGTTCAAAGTTAAGCACAATTCCCAGCTAATGACACCATGCTAGGTCAGCATGTTTTCGTTACTGATTTTCCAGCAAAATAATTTGCATGAGGAAAAACAGAAGGCACATGCTTTTTAAACTAGAGAACAGTAGTAGTTTTTAAACTACAGACCCCCCCTGTCCTTTCTAAATGTTTCTGTTCACTTCTTGCTTTGCTTCTTGAGAATTGTGCAGAGCACGCTCACAGAAGGATGCTCTTCTAAGTTATTTGCACATGACAAGTAGTCTGGCATCCTGGAGGGCTGCTCTCTTTGTTCATAGTCCTGCTCGAGAATCTAGGCACTGGCCTGTTATATTTGCACTTCTGACTTACCAACAGTATGTTTTTAATAATGTGTAAGCTCCAATATTTTCTGGCTTGTAACAAAGTTACTTGGGAGCAGGAAGAGTACAAGCGGGATTAATACCGTGTGAATGCAAAGTCTTGGTGTGATAACAAAAGATGGACGTTTAATTGGAGACTGACTCATTTGTCATATATTTGAAAGGGCCTGGGAAGGAATGGTAATTGAAGTAGCGCAGCAGACCCTTACTTATTAGCCAAAAGGGAGAGAAAAGATCTTATCCAGCGAGGCTGCAAAGGATTGCATTGCATTTTCGTTACTGACGGGAAGTGATTTTTCTTAAACTGAAATTTCAAACAAAGGGTGAAGATGGACTTGAAGGTTACTCAACTGTGATGCTTGTTCATGCAATGTGACTAACAAATATTCTGTAAATATTTACATTAGCTTAATGTTGTCTTAAACTCCAGCATCCTGAAACTAATTGCTTTTTTAAAAAAAAAAAGAATGCAAGTAAATTTTTCACTACTGCACTCGTGGATCATAAATGTTGACCATTCCCATATATATGCATATGTGTGCCTCTAGGCATACATATGGAATTTTTTTATTATTATTTGCAGAAACCATGATCTACTTGTTATATTTTTATTTTGCATTACTTAGAAGCAGATCAATTAATCAGCAGACTGTAAATTGGTGTTAGGCTTTTGACCATCTCCCTCCCAAATCATTTTAAATTCCTTCTTGTTCCATGGAATTTTATTTTGAGGCATGGACACTCCCCCTGAAAGGCTGCTTAGAAGAAATGAGAAACCAAACAGACAAGAATCACAAAACAACAGAATCCTAAGTTTTTACTTACACTCTGATATGTGAGAACTCTGTTATAGTTTTTAGAGAAAGCCATTGCTGCATTTTCGCCTTCTCTAAATGGATTCCTTTCGGAATTACAAAGCTTGTTTCTAGAAAAAATATTTTGACAGTCTGTCTCAGTGCTTAACTCCGTCAATCTCAATTTCTGCTTTCAGTGATTTCATAACTTTCTACTGTGCATAGCATTCCTGTTCCATCCCCCAGTTTTCTGTTTTCAATTTCAGATATTTGTAGGCTTATTATGCCCTCACAACCGAACATTTCTCATGCTCTTAGTTATTGTTGTTCAGATAAACATTTATTTTTTTTTACTGGCTAAATTTTGGGTTCATCTCACTTATTACAAAAGTACTGCTAACATTTGCTGAACTAAGAATATCAGGAGACAGGGCTTTAACTAACAGTTACAGGAATTTCTTGACAGAAAAACCAAAACCCATAAATGTGCTACAGTCTTGAATTGAAATTCTCAACTTCTTATAAATCAAATGAGTCTTCAGAAATGTAGAGGAATTGTGACTGTATTGATCATGCTTCAGAGTGTATTCTGAGCTCTAGGAATAATAACCAGTGAAAGGCATCTCTTGTCTTAACCTGAATTTAGAAATTGTGTAAAATATTCCAGTTGCATGGATTTTCCTTAGGAATGATACTAAATAACAACCTTATATTACAATATAACAATATAACAATTACAATATATTCAAAATAAAAAATCAAGTCATTTCATTACAGAATGAAAATTTGTTAGTTACTGTTGAGACACAACATTGTCCATTTATCTCTGGCAAATATAAGCTCAAGTACCTAGAGAACATGATATGATTAAGGAAGGTTGTGGTTTATTCTCCCATCCATAAAAAGGTTTTAGAGCTGGCATTAAAATTACATAAACACAGCTTTAGCCTCCGATTTTTCAGAATTTCAGAAGCAAGATAGCACATAAGCATGTCATCTTCAGTGGAATTAAAGCATTTGCTGCAGGTTGTATTCTACCTGAATACAGAGAACTTTTTGAATGGGAGATTAATAGATCACATCATTCATTCAGATTTTAAACAAAGCAAATAATCTAATCCAACTGGAATATTCTGCCCCAATCCTCAACTTCAGCTTCTGTTGCTTACGACCCTGCTACATGACTGAGGTGTGTGGAGTAATTCCCTGATTGATGGCAGTGCATGAAATCTGTTTGAGAGACATGGATAACACTTGGCTACAGTGTCTCTGGTTTCTTCATAGAAGCTCATGCTTCAATCTTCTCAATTGTGAGTGCTGTAATGAATAATCCAAGATGCTTGGGACAGACACGAGAAAGAAGGGCTAATATATCTGTTGTTTGTTTGATGCAATACACTAATTTGTCATAAAATGCAAGTTAGAATATTTTTTCTTTTCATGAGACTGCAGACAAGAGATGCAAAACTAACCAGACTTTTTATAGTGATAGAAAAGTAAATGTTTTTTATGTTACATCTGGTTAGAAGACAAATATATACAGATGTTTAGTGTTGCAAAAATGGTATTTGTAATAGGTTTCCCTTTTTTTTTTCCCTTTTGCATATGTTTTTCATTATGCTTTGATAATTTTTATTTGACCAGACCTTATTTTAGGATGCTTCCCATTTGATGGGTGTCTGCTTTCCTCCCAAGTTGAGTTGTATTTTGTCATACACAGCAGTCAGAATGTTTCACTGGGAATGTCTGGTTAGGTTTTGGACTTTTTTTTTTTTTAAGTTCTAAAACAAATCCATCTAAACCAAACACAAATTGGTGTTAAGAACTCCTGTTTTTCCATCAAACAGTTAACATGCAATTTTGTCAAAATGGTGGGCTGCACAAAGTTTGACAACAGAACTGACAAATAAGACACTTGGCCAATCCAAAAATCCCATTGTCCACACACTGCATGAAGTATATTTTTGAAGTACTGCAAGTACTTACATTTAAAAGTCAATAGTCTGACTTGCAAAGACGTTCAATGAACGTGCCTCACAATGACTAGGCTTCAATTATATTCCTGGCTTTGCATTGGTTAAAGTTCTGTTACGTTTCTGTTAAACAGCTTGCTGTATTTCCATATAAAACTAGGGATAAAATTAATGATTAAAATGCCTTTGCTAGTTTTTCTGGATAAATTTCGAAGTGGTTCTTTTTGAATGGGAAAATGTTTTTGAAAATTACATGCCTTTTAATGGGGAAGAGAGAGATGGGACAGAGGTATAGATGGGTATATGTAAAGATGGTATGTGTATATTTAGCAACGTCCTAGCTAGGTTAGTTGGCTTTCCTCATTTTTCACAATTGCATTTTTTGTTGGTTTTTTGTTTTTTTTTTTCTTTAAATCCCTGCTCAGAGATCGACATTGAGCGTTGTGTCCGTGAGTCCATCAACCTGTTCCGCTGGACCCCAAAGAGCGCTACGTACAGGCAATACGCACAGCCTCCGCGCCAAGCCACTGAGAGCAACGGCACAAGAAGTTCAACGTCCTGCTTTTCAGCAGACTATCAGGATGCTCCTCGAAGTGACCTAGTAAGTCACTTGGGAATTGGTGGGGGGAAGAGTTGTTCACATTGCATGTTTCTCCTGTCCTAGATGGTTTTTTTTTCCTCTTTAAAATTTAGATGGAAAGAAAATACCAACCAAATCTCAGTTACTGCCATTTATGTTGTCACTTCCAAGCACAACGGTTTGACACATTCATGAGAAGTTCTGATTTGCTTGTCAGCTGGAGCACAGTGTTAGAGCCTATGCCATATTATTATTTTTGATGAATAATCCAATGTAGTGAATAAGAATTAACTGAAAGGTTGGGGTTTGTTTTGTTTTAAACCTTACTGCTTTGAACCTTCAGCTTCTTTGAAGTATGTGCCAATAAAATTATTTCTTCTTGTGCCGGATTTCTGCCTCTCCCAACTCATGCTCCTTTGGTTCTGTGGTGTTTGTTACCACAACAGACCAATGTCCATGAGTCAACAGAATAACTACAAAGAGTCTTTATCGTAGGAGAAAAATTGCATAAAGAACAGTTTGCAGTGAAAAACAGGTAATGGGAAAGTGATATAGGAAACTCTCACTGTTTTTTCTATCTTGGCATCTCAGTACAGCTCAACTTGTTTTGAGAGGTAGTATGTGAGTTGTGCCTGTGTTTGTCTTGGCAAAAATAGTGCCTAAGAGTATACCTATATTACATAGATACTGAGCTTAGTAAAAATATTTCATCCTTCTCTCTCCAGTAAAATCTGATGATTGTTTCTCTTGTCAAATACGTCATCTGAAGACAGGTGATCAGATCGGAAGTTCTTCCTTTCCTTCCTCTCAACAGTATAAATCTAGTCAGCTTCTTAAAAATTAAACACTTTTGGTTTGTTTTCTTTTCCTTCTACATTCTCCTACAATCAGAATTCATTCATGAGTGCATTATAATAATAGGGGAAGGATATAAAGACCTGCCATATCTATTTGGTCAATTGCATTAGGTTTCAGTCTTTCCATCTGTTTTTCCTAACTACTAAGAAACTGAGTGCATTGTCACTCAAGTGTATCTTACTTTTGAAGTAGCCCTTAAACCTGAATTTGATATTCAGTTATTTTCTTTTTTCTACTTGAGTTTTGATTTTATATCTATTGCTATATTTTCTGGAAGCCTTAGCCACAAATCCAGGAGTCCAAGTGCTAGACGGGCAAATGCAGAGCAGAAGGAAAGTCCAAAGAGTTTACAGGATGTAGAAGGCAATTGGGAAGAAAAATGAAATGACAAGAGAATACTGATTGTCATACAGAAATTGTAGCCAACACTGCTGCTGCTGTGCTGTTCTGTGCTGTTTCTGAAGCAGCTAAGGGCTGCACGTTCATAGAACAATTCAGATAGGACCTTAGGAAGTCATCTGGTACAAATTCCAGCAAAAAACAGGCCCAACACTGGATTCAGTTGTGGTTGCCCCAGGCTTTGTTCCATCAGCTTGTCAAAACTTCCAAGGAAAAAGATTATGCAGTCTCTCTTGGCAACCTTGTAATTGACATTGCTAACAGTGGAAATGTTTTTGCCTGTGTGCTAGCTTTTTTTAGTGTTATGATGACAAGAGAGTAAAAAGACAAGCTTCTCAGTCCTAAAGATGTGCTTGTGCCTTTCTGTGTCCAAGCAAGAGTGAAGGGACTTGGAAATAGCAAAGAGGGAGACAGGAGAAAGCACCAGTAGTGTACTGAACTGGTAAATAGAACAAAGATTTATATTTGTAGCAGAGATAAAAAGCCATTATTTTGGGTCAAACAACATTTCTTTCAGTGTTCTTCCTTTCCTGAGAAAATTTTTGGATGTTTTTTCCTGATAGTAATTTTATTTTCATACCAGAAGGTTTGTTTGTTTATAATGCCAGTAACTAGGCTCATCCATTCCGCAATTTCCAAGAAATTAAGCTAATGGTTTTGGTATTTTATAGAGAAGAAGAATAAATACCATAACTTCTATTGCCTTTTCTTTCATTTCTGCTTGTTTCTACTTAGTAACAAACTACTTTTCATTTACTGCAGCATAACTGATGGTTTTACTTCTTTTGAAGGTCAAGCGTATTGGATCCTTTGAGTACTGCTGTAGGGTGGGGGATTTTTTTTAGCTCATCATATGGAGCAGCACTATGTGATTTATGCAGAAACATGAACATATTCAGGCTTTTTCTGTAGCAAAGAAGAATCTAATTTCATGGACACCTGAATTACAAGGAAGCCAATTCATATGTTAAGTTATAGTTTACAAATGTGTTTGCTCTTGTATGCTGTATTTTTGTGTGTCAGGTTTTGAGACAGATATACACAAGCCAAGCATGTTTTGGGCCCTTCACCATAGGAAAGACATTGAGATTTTAGGGCAAATCTGGGGAAGGGCAACGAAGCTGGTAAGGGATCTACAGCACAAGTCTTGTGAGGAGCAGCTAAGGGAGCTGTGATTGTTCAGCCTGAAGTAAAGGAGGCTGAGGGGGAGACCTCATCACTCTCTACAGCTACCTGAAAGGAGATTGTAGAGAGTTGACAGTCGGTCTCTTCTCCCAAGTAACAAGTGATAGGACAAGAGGAAATGGCCTCAAGTTGTGCTGGGGAGGTGCAGGTTGGACATTAGGAAAAATTTCTTCCCTGAAGGGGTTTTCAGGCATTGGAACCTGCCCAGGTAAGCGGTGGGATCCCCATCCCTATAGGTATTTAAAAGACTTGGTAGATGTGGTGTGTAGGGACATGGTTTAGTGATGGTTTTGTCAGTGTTAGGTTGATGGTTGATAATCTGAAAGGTCCCTTCCAACCTAGACAATTCTATGATTCTGTGTCATGGTTCTGGCAGCAGCCTGACAGATTTGGAAAATCTGGTGTAAAGTCAGTCACTAATAAGCTGACTCTCACTTGTGACCAGTTCTGCACTTCTGGATATTCATCTTTGACAAAAAAATGATGATGCTTTTCAGGGGTTTGAGCAACAGTTGCTAAAATAATTTCAAATTATTAGTGAAATACACTATTTAAACTGAAAGGTAGTGGGTGTTTTTATGGGGTGTTTTGTGTTTTAATTTGCCCTTAATCCTGGAGCTATCTGTCTTTTCTTCAGACATGTACTCTACTGGCGTTGGGGAAACTTTTTTTCACTTGAAAGTTCTGAGTTCCATCTTTAGTGCACACAGTAGCCTTTAATGGGTTTTCTAAAACACCATTGTGTCTTTGGTCAGTCTAGCTCTTAAAAAGTTACTTTGCTGCTTCCCCCCCACTTAGTTGGTCCCTGTCTGCACAAGCACTTTGTACTACATTTGTATGTCCAGTTTTGTATTTGTGGGTTACCCCTGTATTCGAGGGTGGGGAGGGCAGGAAACAATTCCTTTGTAAACAAAGCCGTGGGTTTGCTTCTGAAGGTAATTTATGACTTCTTGAAACATTAAGTGTTTAGTGTATTTAATTCTAAACACCAGCTGTCTCCTACTCCTCTCTATATATTTTCCTTCTAAGCTGCTTCAGTTTGTTTCTTCAGTGCTTTTATTGGCTACTCAAATATTTGTGTGTATCTGCATGTTATGGTGCTTTGGCTCATAGTAACATGAGTAGTATTTGCCCCTATGTGAGGACTTTTCTCCCTAAATCTTCAGCCAGTAAAACAAAACTGTTTTGACATTATCACTAGTGTTGCTTGGTTTTCATTTTAGTGGCATCTATTTGCAACTTCATAAATTGTCTTGGGTGCTCTCTTCCCTCCTGGACTTTTGTGTTGCTTAATCTTTTAGCCTTTCAGCCAGTAAGCATATTTCTACAGAGATAAAATCTCAAGGAGGAAATAGTTTCAGAGAGAATGAATGTACATCTTAAGTGGTTTTGCATGTTTATTTTGAAAAGATAAAATGTCAAAAATAGAATGAAAAAAAACCTTTTAAATTCACTACTGAATTTTAGTAGCAGTCTACTCAAATTTGTCTGTAATTTTTTTCTGAACAGTACACTGATTTTTTTATTTTTTTTCCCTTACTCTTCATGAAACTTACCTTCTTTCCCTGGAAACTTACCAAGTGTTTTTCTCGAATACCCAGGAGTTAGAGAAACAAATAACACTTGTCATGTAACAGTTTTCTGCATTGCCTGTATCTCCTTTATTATAGACACAGTAGATGTACACTCTCGCCAGCTACCTGTATACTTCTAAATAAAGCAAAAGAATGATGCAGATTCTTTATCTTCATGAATATCTGCTCAAGTGTCACTGGTGGACTTGGAGAAATCTCAAAGCTGATGGAATTGTGCCTTCTACTGCTCATCCTTTTCTCAAGGGTGGGAGTTCTTGATGAATGTTGGGGAATGAAAGCATTCAACTGGAGAAAAGTCTACGAGGTGGTTATGGATCCTTGCATTGATTTAAATGCCACCAGTCCAGTTCAGTTTTTGATGAAGTAGGAGAAATACTTAAGCAGGAAGGTGACTTAATGGCTTGATGAAACAGTAAAAACATAAAAACCATCTATTTTTATCAAAAATAATATGGGCAAAAGTTCTTGATGCCAACTTTTCTTTGCAGATGATCAAGGATAGCTTGTGTGACAGACTTCTTACAGATGGGAATTTAGGCCTATTTGCAATAAATACACCAGTACTCAGGCGTGCTTAGGATATATTTGTCTATAGAAAATGTATTGTATTGGCTAGGTTTATATTAAGCTGTTGAATAACTACTGTTTAAAGTCCATCTATTCTTCTAAAAGAAGCATGGTGATTAGTGTATACCAACATTTCTGTTCCAGTGTAGGAGCTAGGAAGTGTCCAAGTACAATGGTACAATGCCTGTGCTGTTCATAACAACTCGTATATAATTCTGCCTCAAGAGTCTTCTGACTACCTTGACCCATTTTGAGTTTCTTTTGTGTACTTTTTTTGCAGGGAACTTGGTTTTGTTTTCTTCTTTCATTGTTCTACTACTCAACAGAAAGCTGTTCCTCAAATTTGTCTTTAGTTCGTGTTGTGCAAAGCATTAACTGATCAAGATCTGAGTTAATGTTTCTAATTAACTTTGCATGTGTCCTTGATGCTTCTGGCTTTCTGATTGTAGCTGCCAACAGTTTAAGTGAGAAGTTGGAGTTTGTCATTTTTGAGATGAGTTGGTTAAAATACACATTTTATGTCGCTCTCCTGTGAGTGAATAAACAATTCACAGTTTAATTAAACATAATAAGCTCATTGCACTCTGGCAAATATTTTTAGGGATTGTTGAAAGCATCAAAACTTTCTCTGGGTATTTGTTAGCTTTTCAAAGCTTTTTTTTGAAAACTCATAAGCCAGGCAGCTAGCAACCAAACTGGGGAGTGCAAGGAAACCTCTACTTTCAGTGCTTCAGTTCTGCAGATTAAATAAGCTGAAGGAAGCCTTTTTTAGCACTTGCTTTACTCTGCTTGGTTTTAAAAATACACATGTATTTTATTATGTTTTAGGACTTTTTCTGGTAGAAGATAAGGCATTAAATCAATTACCAAAGTAGATAAAACAAGGAATATATTGGTTTAGGAAGTAACTGATGTTAAATGTTAATTTAAGAGTCTCTGATGAATGTTGTGGTTGGTTTTTAAGTTGTACTATAAGTAGCAATTATTTTAATTGAATGTAAACTCATTGGAACAAACGTGCTGTGTTTTTTCTTAGTTGAGGCAGAATTAAAGGAATATGTTTATAACAATATAAATATTATTTAGATGAGACTCTAATAGTTTATTAGACACTCACTTAGATTATATTTAAGGATTGTAAACATATTTTGTACAGGCTTGGTTTCTGAATCTCCCTGGGACATGTTTGTCTCCTGTGAATGTAAATGGGGTGGTCAGAGCAGCCAGAGCACAGTCTGCTGCAGCCTTAGGCTCAGGTTCTGGATTCACTGATTGTCCATCTAGTCCTTCCTCACAAGCCTTTGCAATTATACCCACTTTGAAGTTGAAAGCTGGATGTATTTGACCTTTTTGACCTCCCACAATTGGGATTCCATCACTGATTAACAAGTGTGCTGAGGCGGAGGGAGTAGTTACACCCGTAAAATTAATTAAAAAAAAAAAAAAAAAAGCTAGCCAGTTCTCTCTCTGCATCTTGTGGCAATGTGGTTTGGGGGGTTTGGTTTTGGTTGGGGTATTTTTTCTTATTTCAAAATTGTTTTAAAATTAGGTTCTGGGTTTGACAGCCCTTGATCGATTAAACATTAGGAGTTTCATTTTTCTCTTTCTTTCAGTTTTGCTGTATTGCTGGGGAGGAGAAATTTACTTTAAAAAATCATAAGCAGTAGCCACTGTAAGACAGAATAAGGAATATGGCAGCTGTCGTCACCACCCTTTAGGTCTGGAAGTTATTGACAAATGAGCTGTTCACAAGATAAAGGAAGGATCAGACCTATAATAAAGTAGTCAATAGAATGGAACAGTCCAGTCCAGTTTGCTACAGCTGTTAAATAGCTCAGATTTGAGCCTACTATTTTTCCCTTCTAGGCCTAATCTTAGCCCCTGTGGAGTGTACCCTGTGAGAAGACATGTCTGAAATGCCTATGGTAGCACTGGTGATATAAATTACTGGGATATTGAAATGAAAGAGAAAGAAAACCAGAATTTCCCAAGTCTCTCTGGCCAGTGTTACACCTGCCCAGCTGTGTTCAACACTCAGCTGCAGCTGGCAATCTGAATCTGAGCTCTGCTAAGTGCCACTGTGGTTTTTTACCTATGCTGTTTCTGTCTGCATTGATTGATTGATGCCAATTTTCCTCACTGATTATTAGTGGATAAATTAGTGATTATTAGTGATATGTGAGCTGGCATGGTTCCATTCTTGAAAACCTGGTGTTGTGCTTCTTTCCATAAGTACACCTGCAGCAAAGCCTTCTGTTATAACTAAGTTTTAGAAAGAGAGGAGTTTGCTCAGTGTCACCGAACAGCAGTGTCACTAATCTATTTTCCAAAGTCCTCTTTTTTTTTTTTTTCTTTTTTTCCTTTAATGGACATCCAAGGCATGGATAATGTTAGAAAACATTTACACATCTCAGTGCTTTAATAATTTCAGTGGTAATTATTTATTGGCTTGCTGACAGTGTGATATATGGTTAACATTTTGTGAGGGATGCTTTGGAATCTTCCCCTGAGAAATGTATAAGATGATCAGCTCACAAGCTCCTGAGGAGCACGAGCTCAGGCTGTGGTAGTCCTGAATTACAAGCTGGCTGGCTGCTGACATGGTTGTCACCTTGTTGGTTTTCACATGTTCTAGCACTGACTCTGGCCCTCTTTGAAAGGCAGTGGAAATAAATAGTGGAAATAAATCTTTTTGGTAACCAATATAAATACTTGCTGTGGCTTCCTGGGTGTTGGTTTTCTTTCATACTTTATTAAATAATCCATATTTTGTCAAAAAAAATAGTAACCTCTGTCTATAAAAGGAAAATGAAAAAGCAGTGCAGTGTGCACATGAATTTACTTTAGGTGAGAAGTAATACTTGGAATAACCCACTGAGTGATAAAAATATGCTTTATGACCAGCACAAATGTAAAAAGCTTAATGCTTTTTTCACCTTTTGATAAGCACAGTTCCATACTACAAAGAGAAATTAATCCATTTGATATTACTTTTTTTTTTTTTTTTTAAATGTGTGTGCTTGTAAGTTTAGAAGGCAATGGGGTTTGGGAGAAACTTCTGAAGTCAGGTTTTGGAAATGAAGTAGGCTCGAGGATCCCAGTAGTTTATCAGGTGCACAGACATAGCTACCTCCTGCCTCTCACAGCGACTCTATTGGCACGTACCTTCCCAGTGCTGCCCCTCGAGCCCCGTGCTGTGTCACGGGGCTGTTGAGCAAATGCCATAAAAATGTTTTTTTATGACATGGGGAAGGGAGGCGTTACGTCGGAGATGTTTATTTCTCACAAAGGCCTAAGGTGTATTTTTCCTCCACTCCTCAGTTCTCTGTCCTGCCCTGTTCTCCTTCTCTGTAGAGGTCTCTATAGGAGCCTGCCTTAGGCTAACCTTGAATCCAGGATTCCATCACATCCCTTTCTTAACGCCTCAGGCCAGGCTACGTGCTGTGCATTTTCTCCACCGAGTCAGGATGTGGTGTCGTTATGAGCTAACTTTATTATTATGAAGTGCAGTGAGAGGATGAAAAAGACTTTTTTTCCGAATGCAGCCTTCTTGCCTGGTGCTATTGCTACTTTCTTGAAGTTGATGGACTAGTACAAATTGGTTGTTGACCTATGTGATCCTGTCAACATCATACTAGTAAAATTGTTACAGCTATGTATATATATTTTCTCATGCTACTGGTGGAAAATCTGATTTTCAAATATCTGTGACAGCATAAGAAAGAGTGCATTCTGATTGCAAAGTTGAACCTGCAGCAAAAGTTAGTCACAGAGCCCGTCCAGCAAA
>BJBW01008670.1:18080-42246 GCA_004320125.1 Scolopax mira
ACAGTGGTAAATAACTGAAAATGTCCCAGAGCTGGGCTGCCATTGTTAATGCCAGTTCAGAAAACAGAAATCATGGATAAATAGCAACTACAGTTGAATCCTGAAAAAAGATGGATTGTCTAACTCCAAGGTCTCTGACACCAAGTGACATACATGATTGTATTGTAAGGGAAAGGAAATTCTTCTTCCAATTGCAGTTTGCACTGAGATATTGTAATTAAATTCCTGTTGGTTTTGTTTTTAAAGAGAGTGAGGGAATCTCAAAGTTTGGACTCTTAAGATTCTGTAGTATTTTTTTCTCGAAGTAATATAGTTTCTTACCAAAGAGAGAATATCTCTCAAGAGTTAAAAAGAGGCACCATTGGAAAGCAGGGAAAGCTTGCAAGGTCATCCTTACTCCTGCTTTTGCTTCAAGTTTTATTTCCTGTTAAAGCATTTTGGGGGTGTTTTCAGACACAACTGGATTATGGCTCAGCTTTGTATTTTTAAAATGGCTCCCTGCAATGATAAGTGTTTACCTGTTTTATCATGTCAGAGGCAATAACTAAGGAGACTTTGCAGCATGTCTGCCAAGCTGCACGCAGGGAAGAACTTGTCTTTCTGCTCTGCTGAATCAGCTCATTCAATTAGGTTATCCAGGGATAACATATGTTACTCAATTATTTTATTCCAGGGAGGCAAAGTTTTCCTTAGTAATGAGCTACTTCGGCAAGCAGAGCTTGCTCACATTTTTGTAGATTGCCTACAATGGTGTATGAAGATATTTGGAGGATATTTATGAATGACAGTTGGCTAAAAGTTGCTGTTTATGCATTTCTTAAGGTGTGGGTTCTGGAGCAAGGAGCTTTGTGGGGGAGCCGGGGTAGTAGAGGAGGTGGAAGAGTACAGCTTGCAAAATATACATGCAAAATTAAGTGGAGCAAACTAAAAAAATAGCATAGAGAAGGCAGGCACCAATGTCTTGACTTGGAAGTACGAGGAGCAGAATATGATGGCAAGGGAACACCAAATCTGAACTGTGAGAATGAGTTTGTGAGAGAGGTTGTGTAGAGAACAGTAGCTCTCAAGTGTTTGAAAAATTTTCAAAAACAGATCCTAAAATCTGAAAGTTTGATTGCCCTCCTTTATAAGTAACCCTGATTGGACATCAAAAAACATTGAAACTTTTTTGTATGACACTTTGCTAATAATGATCATAAAAATGATGGGGGGAA
This sequence comes from Scolopax mira, assembly GCA_004320125.1. NCBI lineage: Eukaryota > Metazoa > Chordata > Aves > Charadriiformes > Scolopacidae > Scolopax > Scolopax mira. The sequence goes on from BJBW01008670.1 coordinate 19,295, forward strand.
GGGGGGTTTAGGGAGTGTGTTGAGTCATGTATTTCTTTTTATTTATTTATGATGATTACAATACTTCCCTGCTGTATGGACCTCTTTCTGTCAGTAACTCTGGATTTAAGCATCATTCTTTCTCTGTTGGTACAGGAGCTAAGTACTTACTTTTTGCTTATCAGGCCATCAGAGTTCAAGTGAACAATGGGAGACATTTTATTTATTTAAAAACAAACAGACAAAAACACCCCACCAAATATAAACATGCAGAGGACAGTACGCCTAGGAGATTAAGTACTGCCTTCATCTACTTAATTATGACGAATATAAACAAAAATATTTGCATGGAAAATACTAAGTGCACACATACTGCTAATGATTGGTTTCAGTCATCAAAGTCCTTTTAGATGATGCAGCAAAAATCCAGTGTTCTTATCTGGTCTTGTTGTCAGATGCTTCCTGAAAACTGCCTGTCATGCAAATTGCTTTTTTGATATAAACATGATAGCAGCGACTTTGTCTATAAATCTGTCCTGAAGGTTCCGGTTCTTGCTTATTCCCCCTTTTATTTTCTACCATTGTTTTAATCTGACTGCTCTATTTTAATTGGTATAAAATAGTGCTGCTTTATATAAACATATTTATGCCAAAGCTTATGTGATGACACCGTGACATTGAGTATTATATTTAGGTTGAATTCACTGTAAAAAGTGTGTTATCTTTCTTCCATTACGGTTGTCTAAAGTAAAACCAAGCCCAAAGAGCAATGTCTTTGTTACAAACTAGTGTGACCCTTGATTCGGAGTCGCATCAGTTTGTGGTTGCTGTGTGAGTCTGCTTTTGTGTCTTTCTCTGTTTGACCCATTCTTTGGAAATCTCCTAAAACCATTATCTTCTAATGTTAGGTTTAGGTTAACCTATTCTAGTTAACCTATTCTAATAATAGGTTTAAGCTTTTGTCATCTTATTCATGCATTCATGTATACATTGATTTCAAAACCAAAACATTATGTTCCAAAAATATGGAATGACATCTAGCATGAAGCATGTTTCTGTATGAAGGACTTTAATGCTTTGAATAGACTATTTTACTTGAACCCTGGGTTTTAATTATGCTGACTTTCAGACTGAAATTCCTCCTGTTTTATATTTGCTGCAATAAGTTTTGCCAATTTCAAACTCTAAAGGGGGGAAACCCTGCTACTACTCAGATAAAGCTGTCCTTTCCATGGATAAAAAGATGCTTTATAGCGCCTGTGTTTATCAGATGGGACTGTTAAGTTCAGGTTCAGTAGAACTAAAGATACTTGCTTATTTTCTCAGAAAAAAAAGAAATACATATCTCATTTAGGGACAGGATGAAGTGCCTGTAAGAGATTACATGCTAATGGAAAAATAGATAGGATCTATGATTGTGCCAGCCTCATGTTCTGGAGTGCTTTAATCTTTGTAAAGCTTGACTTCTAATTTGAGGATGCTTAAGCAGCTTTAGTTTCTAATATAAAAAAAAAATTAAATTCTTAATGCATATTTTTTCTTATTAAGAGCAGTAAATGCATATGGCTTAGCAATTCCCAGGTCTATTTGAAAATTAGTGGGGTGAGAAGAGTAAGTACTTTGAAAGTAAAGAATTTAGGGTGTTGTCAGAGAAACTTCTGGGAGGCAAGCAGACCTCAGACTTTACCTTAAGTACTTTTTTTCCTGTTACCAGCCTGCTGATTAAGCAGTCTTCCCTGATGAACTTCTTATAGCTGATTAATCTGAAGCACGAGTCATGCTTGAAGTTAGGATATGCTAGAATAAGTCTCTTTTCTTTGCAGGAAAACAGGTAAAACAGCTTAAGTAGGAAGCTCAGTATCTTGGCACATGTGGACTTGGGTGTAAATGTGTGTGTATCTTTCTGATAATTCTTACTTTTTTCCAGGTAATGACAGGCAGTTCATCTCTGTATATAAACATAGTTCTCAACTTCAGTGATGTAGTCAGTGTACAATTTCTTACATGACCTCTAAAACCATGAGTATATTGACTGGGCTGTTGGAGTGCTACAGGAGTGTGTGACTGGACTTATAACTACCCTCTGGCACTGTGCTTGAAAGTTGAAGGAAATAAAATAGTCTGATAAAATTGTTGTTAAAAGAAAGAATTGACTCAGCAACTTTATTTCCTGCAAGGCTCTCAAGGAGCTTTAGGTTACAGCTTTGTTCAAAATCTGTATAGAGATACTGTATCACTAGATTTACCATTGAGGCAGATGCAGACATACTGTATCAAAGCACAGCAAAAATGGTTGTAAAATTCAGAGCTGAATGTGTTTCTCCTTATTTTCAACCCAGTTAAAGCTGTATCTTAGAGTAAGTTCGGTTCCATAATGGTTGGGGTTTTTTTGCATATGTAGACAACCTGTTAACTGTGTGTCTGCTGGATTAAACCATAATGAAAGCAAGCTGCTTTAAAATTTACCTGTGATTTTTTCAGATTGAGGCAATGGCCAACAACAGGAAAAAAAACCCCACAAAAATAAGGTTAATTATTTTTTGCCTAATTTAGATATGCATGAGCTTTTAAGAATATAAAGTGAAGAAATGCTGGTGCTTAGGAATATTTCTGAGATAATTCACAATGAAGGCTCCTTTGTGAAAAACAATTGAAGTATATCAAACTAGTTACTTGAGTGCTACCAGATGTGTTGTGTCATCATCTGTCCCATCCCCCAGTTTCCCTGTCCCCCCAACTAAGGAACAATAATGGTTTATAATACAAGACTATTCCTTAAATTTCTGGTGTCCTGATTTCTGCCAGTCTTTGGACTGGGGTAACACCTTCTGTTTAGATAGCTCTGTATCTTACAGAAGCATCCCTGCAGTTTCTGTGCCAAGCCTCAGTTGTTACCTTGCTTTCCTGCTCCAAGCATGAAGCTTTTCAGAGTGTGCTTTATAGCAAATTTACTTAATTTCTGATGCTGAGAAACATTGTTAATTTTTTAACCCCTTCAGCCACGGTGAATAATTCATTAACAAATCACAAACTGAAGTAGTTTGCACAGACTGTCAAACAATTTTATCTCTTTATCAACTTCAACAGAAAATAGGCAGATAGGCATTTGGCACTGCTCCGTAGCTTTTCTATATGGATGGTTTAACTTGGACTATTTCAGTTATAAGGAAAAGATCTATTTCTGTCTGACAGGGTTGTTACACTTTGAGGTTGTCAAATAAATAGAAGTTTCAAAGAACACCATGTCTGTAATTCTACCACCTCTAATATTAATTTTCTTCTTTTAAAGTCTAGGGATTCCATCAAGTTGGATGACCTGAAGGCAGAAGTCTCACCACGAATTTCAGCAGAAGATCTGATTGATTTGTGTGAGTTGACAGGACCTAGTCATTCCAAGACACCTGTAAAGAAAACAAAGCCTAGCAAGCCAAAGCTGCTGGTGGTGGACATTCGTAACAGTGAAGAGTATCCTTCAAATTTGAGTGCCAACCTTGCCAAATCAAGCTTAGATCAATTTCTTCCTCATTGTCTGCAGGCAGTGAGATGTTAGAATGGTAAATAATGGAAAAGCACATGGTAGAGGAGAGGTACACTGGAAGGACCAAAGGCTATTTTTTTTTGTTATGGAGAGGCCTGGTTTGCAGAGAGGAGGACAAATGTATTTTTGCCTTCCCTTTTTAAGCTGTGGGTCTAGTGAAACCACTTTATACCAGTATCTTGAATGCTTTAATAATATTTTTTTTTTGACAGCTGTTCTCAGCAGACAAGATTTAATATGACCAATATTTTAGAAGGGTGTGAGGCTTTCCAGTTAAGTGGGAGAGGGACAGGGAAGAGTTGATAGATCATGTGCTTTGCCACACATCTTTGTCAACATCCATCTAAAACGTAACAACATAGGCATAACAAGAAGATTTTATTAGAGGTAACTTTAGTGCTGTACTGAGTATTTGGAAATATATTTGTTATTGGTTTGGATAATTTTTTCAGTATTTAAGTGTTATCCTTTCATAATAGCAAAAGTAATGTAGATAGTTGTTTTTGCAGGAGATGTACTCTTAGCTTGCTCTGTCACAAGCTATAATTCTTAATAGGCAAACAATACTCAATAGAAAAATAACAAAAGAGTTCCTTTACTTTGAGAAAGGAAGATCATTCCTTTTCCATATGTCTGGCTTGTTCTAAAAGATCTCCAATGATAGAGATTCAACAGGGTCCCAACACCTTTAGCATTAGAGAAGATCATCTAGTGTCTAACAAACACTACTAACATACTGCACGCATATTAGATGCATTAGATTCTGGATGACTAAGAGAATGGTGGATCAATGCCACTATTTGGGCTAAAATACATAGTAAAAATTTAAATACTGTTTCAACCTTTTTTTTTTACATTGTTTGTTAAAATATCACTTTATAGGTAATTGTATATGCAGAAAAACACTGCCACTAACATTTTTCTTTATTAATATTTATCAATATTTATGACTATGGCGAAGAAGAAAAATATTATTTTTATTATATAGAGGTAAATTTATTATTTACATAGTGAAAAAGAACAGTATAATTGGACTTTATTCTAAATTAAAACTGTTATTTTCAAGGAATTATAATTTTATTTTATACCAAACTTGAATCTGTGATGTGATCTGCTGTGTAGATAAAACAGAATAGTCAAAAGAACAAAAAAACATAATTTTTCTTTTGCTTGCATGTATTAATTTCATGCATCAATTAAGGGTTCCAATTAAGCAGAGTTTGACTCTATTTTCTGCACTCTGGAGGCTTCTTTACTCCTAGATATAGATTGTTGAAAATGTGATCCTCTTTATTCAGAAAACAGTAAAAATGCAGGCTATTTTCTGTGAGATAATTTCTTCATCAAAAGATAATACTTTTAACTACAGTTAAAAAGAAAAGTCCGTGGAATTAAAAAGTGTAACAGGCTATTGTTACTGCATAAAACTTCAATACTACCAAGTTAAATAATGTTTCTATTTCTGCATCATTCTGTTATTTAAGCAACTTCCTAGAAATCATCAAAGAGAATGTGGAAAGGAGAGTGAATAATATAAAATGCCTGTACTACAGTCATGGCACTGAAAGGCTGTTATCTGTGTACAGTAATGGATTTATTTATGTTACAGTCATGATCAAAGGCAAAGTGTTTGCTTAAATGTTTCTATAGTTTCTCTAATACTTTGTGAATAGGTCCTAGTATACTGTTGTAATAATCCTGTTCTACTGTAGAAGAGTCCATTCCATGGACCACGTAAGTGGTTTAATGAGGCTGTCTTTCATATTAAAAAAAAAATTAAGCAGATTTTCCATATGTATTTCTTGAATCAGGAGGCATGCTGGAGAGAGGAAACCTCCATAGCTTGAACAGTGCACTGTAATCATGGCTGCTGTTTGTTTCCATCTGCTTAGAGTTTATGGCAGACTAAAATGTCCTGTCCTTTAAATAATGGGTGGCTGTAAATCCTAATAACCATCTGGTATTTGGAAGTAGGGAATATCATTATTAAAAAGGCAGTCTGTTAGGTAGTTAAATTACTCCTTGAGTGAGTTGGTTTGGATGTCAGTTGTAGGAGAAAACATATGGTATATAGAATGCTATTAAACTGTCAGCAGTTCTGAATATACATGGAAACCATAGGAATCCTGTGCTCAGCGTGCTTTTCTTTCTTGCAGTAAGGAACAGCCTCTGTCACAAAATTTCAACAAACTGTACAATAGGATCAGGCAGCCTATATGTTTCTGTGGTGTGTGTTTTAAATTGTGACAGGCCACTGTAAGGTGTTTCAAAAATATGATCATCTCTTATGTTTTGTTGTTAGTCTTCCTTATCGTCTCTGCCTGTCCTGCTAAACTTCACTCTCACTTTGTTTTCAGTGTGATTTGAGAAAAGTATGAGAGGACTCTCAACAATTATCAGACATGCTTCATATTTCACCATATTTCACTCAGATGCACCTGAAAGCTAAGGTGGTGTTTGGTAAGGAACCTCATGTTGCAAGGCCAAGAGCTACTGGCCCTTTTTCCCCAATAGACAGCTTTGTATCACAAGACTTTCTAATGAAAAGGTAATATACTGAAAGCAGGGACTCTATTGGCCAGCAATTCCATGTTGGCAGAAATGCTGGCAGCTTTCTATTCCTGTTAGGAAAGTTATAGCTGTTGTCTGTCTGTAGCATGAAATCTTGGCCTTTTTGTTATTTGGGTTGTAGACCTTGGGATGCTTAAAATGACCACTTAGGATTAGGAAGAACGTAAAGGACAGCAAATAGAGTTTGCATCTGTCTAGTGTGGTACTAATGTTCATATCAAAAGTATTTCTTTTTTAAAAGATTTGGTCAAGTTTCTCTGAGCAGTTAAGCATATACCATGGCATAAGTGTGAGCAGCCAAAGCTGCCCAAAGTCATTTTCTATGTAAATGAGGATTGTTTCAGAATTTTTGCCCTGGTTAGTAGCAATGGGAATGTTGTATTATAAATGGGGCTGGGGAAAGGGGGTTGGCACAGATTAGTGAAGGAAGGGTGCCATAATTTTCCCCTTCAAAATAGAAACAAATTGGTAACATTAATGAATTGGTATGTCATCATCTTTTGTTTTTCAAGTATTTTTATATAGCCATGTTTTTCCCACGCTCTAAGAATGATGATCATAAAGCTGAAACTCTTAACATAAATCAAGATAAATGAATGGTTACGTTAGGCTAAGTGAATTAAATCTTACCTCAATTTAAGGCAATTCCTTTATTAAAACAATTCTGGGATTTAATTATAAATTGAACTAGCTTTCTGCAAGTAATGAAGTACTAAAGAGTGACTAATCTCGTTATTTAACATTGTGTATATTTTTGCAGAACTCTGCCGTTTCCCATCTCTCCAAAGCTGTTCTTGTTTATTTTGGGGGAAGGGAAGTGTTCCAGGCATGTGTGTACAGTCTAGGAAAGGAATTCAGAGATCTATTGAAGTCGTGGTGCATTTTTAAATCCATCAAAATCTAGGTAATAGTAGTGCAAGTTAATTTTTACTGAAGAGACTTTCATGTTCAGTATCTGTTCGTAAAATCTCATTGAATGAATGATCATCCTTTTGAAATGGAAACACAACTAATATATCTCAGAGTTGCTGGCACCCGTATGTTGTTTGCTTTTCAATATCTAATAGGCACTTGCTGTTAGTGGGACTGCAGATAACACACATGATGCTCATTGTCCAGGAATCTGACTGCATGTACATGAGAATCTCAGTTTGGGTCAAAGTTGTAGGGATTTGCAGGGATTGGCAGGAGGTTAATAATCCTTATTTAGTTTTGGTTCTCATTCCAAGTGATTCATTCCTTTTACATAAAGCTCCTCTGGAAGAGGTGCTCCAGCTGCTTATTTGATTCTGTATTCAGACTAGACCTATTTTGAAGTAAAATCCACAAAAATAAGTTATGCAATGGATGTTGGTTTCTTAGTACCAAGTGTTTGATTTAGCTGGTCAGTTTCTGCAGTGCTGTGTCCTTTATGAAACAAACAACACTTCACTGTGTCCTTTTATCTATATAGTGTCAGAAGTCGTTTTCTCCATGTGAGTAAATTGTAAATGAAGTTTGTCAAAATACACTGGCACAAAACACCAATGCTGTTGTATCACAACAGCTAGAACAAAGAGCAGGTTCATTCTACAGCTGTGTGTGTACCACAGGTTTTCAGATGCCTTTCAGATGTCCTTAACTGATCTTCTAAGCTTTAACCGTGGCCACCTTTCTGGCAGCATCAATGTCCCGTTCGCATCAGCATTTACTGCAGAAGGGGATCTCGTCCAGTGCCCAGCAACTGCCACACTCCAGAGCTTTAAAGGAAGAGTTGTGGTGATTGTAGGAAATGCAGTGAAGAACACAGCTGCTGTAAGTATATTGCTGTGACATACACCTTTCTGCTTAGAAATACATCAATGGCATGAATACAGACAATAGTAAATAAATGCTAGAGTCAGGATAATTCAGATTAGTAACTTTGGGTATGATGACAGGATTTGGGGTGATTTTTTTTTTCTTGTTCATTTCTGCTTCAGTGTTGAGACAGGTATGTTATAAAGTCCAAAGGAAATAAGATTTAATTTATATTTCTGCTATGAAAAAAGAAATTATTGATCTGTTTTGTAGAATCCTTTATCTCATGCAGTTGTACTCATTGGAGAATGGTTATGCAGCTACTTTCAACAGTTACATTTTCAATCACTGAACATCCAAATTTATCTGTCAGAGACTAACATCCTGAGGACTAGGAACAGGAAAAAGAAAGTGCTTTTGTCTTCACTAATGAGTGTCTTTATGGGAGATATCCCATATACCACCGAGTCATTTTCTGGGAGTTGTTTTCCAGGACCAGACAGAAATGTTTTATCTGAAACAAAGGAACACTATATGTATTCTGTCTAAAACAGAACAAAGAAACAACCTGAAACAAGTGTCTGAAGGAAAGAAAGGTCAGAGGCTTTACAGTACGGGTTGTGGGCTACACCATAGCTAAGAAGATACCGTTTTCTCCTGTAATGTAGTGACACTTCTAATGCAAACTTAAATATATTTTCTTAAACGTTTTGTTAAATGAAAATTGAATGTTTCCTTTGCAGTGCAGCTAAAGCAAGCTTGCAATGCACTTAGTAAGTGTAAGTACTTCAGTCGTGTGAGAGTGTGCTGTCTTATCCTCTAAACCCAGACTTTCTACAACTGAGACAGTGTTGATACAGTTTAGCTGTAATTGTCAATATTATAGTGTTCCCTAAAAGAAAAACACCACTTTGCCTCTTGACTTGGTTTTACAATTCTTGAAAGGCTAACCAAAGAGTGTAGAGTTTTAAATAGCAACAAAATACTGGATTGACCAGTTTGACAACAAATTAATTAAATACTGGAGCCTAAATACTGGTTGGGACTCACTAACTCTATCACACCCTTAAAGTACATACAAAACCAGGCTCAATTTGACTGTGTTGATAAAACTTAGGACTCTTTTCTCTTGTGAATTATTTTTTAAGGTCAGTTTTGGTTTTACACTGTCTGCCACTATTCATGAACCCAAGACTATGTAGCTTGAGGCTCGATAAGAACAATAGCTATTACTTTTTAAGATTTACTAGGTAATCTAAACATAAGAAAAATTGCAAAAGTGAATGTGTGGAAACAAAACCAACTTTGTCCAAAGAAATGTTACAAGATGTTCAGCATGAAATATATTTTTTCTAAATAGAGGTATGTATTTCCAGCAAGAAAAGGAATGAGTTACAAATTGTATCCTCCACCACAGAGAATTTTTCAGAAGTGTTTAGGAATATACACTCCATTAAAAATACAGAGATTAACACTGATAGATGTTTGGTTTAAATTTATGCAGGACTGAGAGAGGTGGGGGTAAGTGTGAAAAAACACTGATTGTTTATGGGGCTAATTGCAATTAGAAGATTGGATCATTCAATTGCGCTTCTTATTAGTAGCCTACTTGACATCATTTAAATAAATTAAAAATAATAAAAAAAAAACAAAGTTGAATGTCCTGAATAGACATAGAGAAAAAGCTTTTTTCCTCTTTTCACACTTCTGTCTTTTGTATTTGATTTGGTGCCAGATGATAAAACATTTAAATTGGAAAAAAATACTGTATAGAAGGGAAAACAGAAAACTTCCCCACAAAACTGGTCAAGCAGGAGGCAAGGGAAGGCAGCAGCCCCAGACTTCAGCATAGCTCTCTCTGGCTGTTGTTGAAGACTTCCTTAGGACAGAATTAAAACAACGTAATCCTGCTTATTGATCTATTTAATTTACTTACCCAAGAAGTTTAATGACTAGATTGGCTGATGTACAAAAGCCATACTGAGTGTGCCATTAGCAGTATAAATATATTGTAAAGAGGAGCTTGCACTGGGCACAGTCTGGTGGTGCTTGGCACGTGTTTCTCTGCAGAGTATTCCTTCCTTTAAGCTGGTTCTCACTTTGTGCCAGCCTTTATTCTCCTAGAGGATTCTGGACACTTGTTAACAGAGCAGATACTTGTCTCTGAAAACAGCAGGAAATGTCTACATAAAAGGCATTCTGCTGGATTTAAATCAACTGGATTCTGTTTTGATTTTTAACTTAAATATGTTAAGTGGCAGCATCTCTTAAGTTAAATTTCCCTTTCCCACAGCCATTGAGAGGTAAGTACCTTGTAAATTCCAGTACAGGCAAGGGATCATTACAGTTGGGAGTATGATAGTTAGATTGGCAATGAGTGCTCAACTGTAGCTTCTTTTTTTGGTGCATGGCAAATAGCGTGTCTCCTGATTTTTGTCACTTTCAAAGTCTGAGATACAGCAAGTGCAAAGGTGGATCACAGTTCTGCATATGTATGACGGGGATTGGTTGGGGACGTTTTTTCGAAGGGTGATGTTACTTCTTCATCTCCTCTCCTACATCAACTTTGAGGTGCTAAGGCATTATCTGTTTCTGTTTCCAACTTCTTGTCTGTAGTACCACAATGTTGACTGAAATTAGATCGGGAGAAATACCTTACCTGATATTAAATCATGCTCCAGCAACTCAGTTTTGACAGTGACACGCTTCTCCTTGTGTGATGTGGTTGTTTAATATGTATGTGTTTCTCTAATGGTTTAATAGATGTGTTTTATTGTTAGTTAAATGCTGTAGCAGAATAAAGTATACAGGACACCTTAATCTGTCGAATAATTAGCAACTTGTTTATTTCTTGCCTTGGAAAAAGACAGTTAGATAAGCTGTAAGTAAAAGCTTTAAAAACATCTATTGTAACAGGGAAATAAATTCTAAATTGTAACTTCTGATTGTTAAATTTGTTTTTTTTGGTCTATATAAGTTATGCTGCTATAAATATTTTGTCTACACAATTTCTACAAGTTACTGAAGCAAGTAGTCTTTCTTATTGCATCACAGTAACTAATAGATAAAATACAGGAATTATCTCCAAAGCAAAGACAAGCAGTCCTGATTTTCCATGAGATCTTTCTGACCCTTTCCAAGGCAAGAGGGAGAAGGTCAAGTTCAAGATTCTTTTTCTATAACATATTCCTAGCATGGGAAAAAAATATTTTCTATATAAAAGTAAGATTTTCTCAGTCCACTACCAAAAATGCATTTCTTCTTATATGAAGACTGAGACACATAGGTTCAGGCATTCAGTTACCACTGAATTTGTGTGATTTTGTTGTCATCTTCCTCGGGCCTTTTAAAAAGGCCTTAGCAAAGAAGCAATTCCTTGCATGCTGAAGGTGGGTCTTAAAACACAAATGGATACCCATGAAACTTCATAGGGTGATCTGAAGATCAGGAGTTGCATAGAATACTGAAGGGCAGGTGCATTCATGCTTCTAAAGACAGATATATTTAGTTAGAGGGGCTTAATGAAACGTGCAGTAAAAATAAATAGGAACTAGGCAGTGCACTTATTGAGATGTTTCCACTAAACATCTTTTAGATTCTACATTCCCCTGCAGAAAAGTGATAGAACAAGTGGAACGAAAACTGAAGATGTTTTATTTTTGCAGGGGCTCCTTATGATTCCCAGAATGGCTCTTTTTCATCTTTGTTTTGTTAAGGCATCAGCCTTCTCTTCTGCATTCAGACTCAGAGCCTACTGGAATCATCAGATGTCTCTTTGTTGCCTTTAAGGGGGAAGAGGTTAAGCTTGTATTTTGAAGGGACTGAAAGTCTTAGCTAATCAGCAGCAATCCTGATGGTTGTATCTCTACCCAAGACATGGTTAAGCCTTCATTATTTTATTCTGTAACGTCTGTATTATTTTATTTTGTCCTTTTTTGTGCATGTTTTCCTTCATTGACAGAAAGCAGCCCAGCTGCTGTTCCTCACACCACCCAAGAAAGACACTTGGGCTGCCAGCCAGGAGTTGTGTTATGCTGTTGTCATTGTGCCCCTCTCAGTGCCTTTGGTGTGTTTGCACTAGATGCCTCAGGTACAGCAGGGATGACCTAAATATTTCCCCTTTCAGCTAAGTATAAAAGAGGAAAAGGGGAAAATGAAAGATGGAGGCTCAGGAGCAGAATTTGAGTGTTACTTTTCCTTTTATGAAGTAGGTGCCAAGCAAAGCAGATGATTTCTAAAACTCCAAAAAGGTTCTCTTCTTTCGTCTTTACTGAGACTGACTGTTACAGTTATTGAAAATTTTAATTGGTAGTAGGTCCAGGAGACTTGTGTAAGCTAGGATGGTATTGGTGAATGTGGCAGTTCCAGTATCCATAGAGCCAGTCTGGGGCACCGCTGTTTTGCTCTTCTCTCAACTGTATCTGAATGGGCTTTTGAAGAGGCCTCACTGACTGCTTCAGGAGGGAATGTGTCCACTGTGACTTTCGTCCTGGTGTTTAAGGAAAAATGGGACAAAACTGGCAGCTTGGGTTGTGTTAGTAGAAAGTACTGCAAATCACAAAGAAAGGTTTTTCAGTATCAAGTATTCTTCAAACTTTTTTCAACATCTAGGGCAATCTTTAGGCTTGGAGGGGGGTTGAATCTTTCAGGAAGACATATGTTTTCTTTTTTATATATAAGCCAACTCTTACAGATCTTTTTAAAAAGACGTATTTCTGTTCAATAGCAGCTTTTTTTTTCTGTTGAATCAAAAATAGAATAGATTTGCTTTCTGGATTTTAATTTTGCAATCCATTCAACTATATTGGGTGCACTGAATATGTTTTGGTCAGTATAAATTAGCTGTGTTACAACAGCTAAATCTCTACAATTGAGTTTTCATTTTGAAGTGCTCACTCTCAGCTGAGTGTTTCATATATACGTATCATTTCTAAATGGAAAATCAAAAATGCAGGTGCTTAAAAGTTATTACTTGGAGAAATTTGAGTGTTTACGTTTATTCTCACTAAAATTTACTCTGAAACCAGCTATTAAATACCTGTCTGTGTAGATTTATTTAAAATCTTTGCATTTAAGTTCTTTAAGTTACCGATGTATTTTTGTACTGATGGAATGGAAGGTGTTCCTTTTTGGCCAGGTCTGCGTGTTAAGAATTTTCCCTTGATCTCGTTAGAGCAGTAAGCTCTGTCCTTTTTTTCCCCCTTTATTTAGGTTGGTTGTGGTTTGGGGTTTTTTGTTACATAGTAGGTGTTTGCAGAAAGTTGTGCTTCTTGTATTTTATACTTCAGTTTATGCGAAAACTAACCATTAACTAGGCACTGGGTTGTTGGGTTTTTTTTTTTTATATGGGAGGCTTTAGGTGCTTATCTTTCCCATGGTGTTGAAGTGCCATTTCATTTATCTGGAACCCTTTGATATAAGGAGTAGCTAAAGACTAAAAATACTCTTGTGTGCTGGGTCTGCTTTGTGGCATATGGAAAGTGCTGGACTGATCACCAGACGATGGTGTGCTTTCTGACAAAAATCATACAGCAAAACAGACTGCTGTCCCCGAGAGCTTTGTGTAGCATGTGTTTACAAATGAAAAACTAGCAATAATCTTGTAGCAATGAATAAGTACTACAAAATTTGGTTGAAATTTCTCCTGCTTCTAAACTAGATCTTTTTCTTCTGACTCTTTCAGAGTATGATATTAACTTTCAGTCCCTGGTAACATTTGTCAAAGCAGTCTTTTTTTTTTTTTTTTTTGGAGTTCTGGTACAGCGTGTTACTCCTCCTTCCCTCCCAACTTGCCCTTTAATTACAACCTGTCACAAGAATGTCTGTGAAAGTGAATAATGTGTACATAGCAACCCTGATGGCGAGCCCGAAGGGTGCTGGGAACGGTACTGCTCAAGCTGTTGTGTTATGAGACTCTTTGCTGCAGACAGTCTATAAACATGTGACGTGCCTGGTATAATACATTCAGCACACTTGAAAGCTGTGATTTTACTCCTTGGAACGGGGTAGTAGAAACATTTTGATAAGGCTCCAAATGTGCAGTTTATCAAGGTGCTTGATGGTATTTAAAGGAGCAGTCCTGTTATGCTGTTTGTATTGAGAGCAACACCCAGTACCGGGTAAAATGTTTATTATTTGCTCAGATTTGATAGGAATTTGCTGTGATCTTCTCTGTCTTTGAAAGCCAGCATGTATCTGCATGAAAGAGTCTTAGCTGACTGCTTTCAAATGCAAATTACAGTTTTCTGGCTCAGTTATATTCACCAGGAAGGGTGTTTTGTGTGATGCATTACTTAATAGAGGAACAGTGTTTCCAAAGTCTTCACCAAAGCCATCACACAATAGTAATTACACAAGTTGCTCACCTATTCATCCTTTCATATATAATATGTGCTGTGAAAATAGCAAGATAAATTTACATGATAGATGCAGCCAGTAAAAACACAGTAACTGAACCTTCTTGGGGAATACATTTTGAGGAAAAGCCACCTGATGCAGAAAGGAAAAAGCTTAAAGACTTACAGCATCCCTTTAATCCTCTACCTCAGATAAGCATAACTCTGTTTCCCCCAAGGTGGTGTCAAGATGAAAACAGAAGCATTACAGAGAACAGTGATCCATTGGTGGTATGGGGCAGCAGATATATCTCAGAAGCAAATGATAAATTTGAGAAAGTTTAATCACCATATAAGTGACAGAGGTTCACTTCTACTTAAAATCAACCTGTATAATGGAAATTTAATTGTATATTACTTACATGTTTTGATAAATCTTTCTTTAAATTGTAGGTGGTTTCCAGGTTACTAAGGATGATGTAACCCATTTCCTCATCCTCGACATGCTATTTTCTGTCTTAAGAGCACCTTTGTAAATTTGGATATTTAGTGGACTACAAATCATGTATTCAGGTGCCTGTTATTAAACTTCAAGCTGACACTTTCCTTTATAAAGGAAATAGAGCCCATGTGCAAAGACCAAGGTGGCAGTTTCTGCTGTAGAAAGGTTGTGGCATTAATTCAGAAGCACACGTTGAGCTTTTTTGACACATGAAATTTTGCTCTTTTTGGATTGCTGATTCTTTTTCAATTTTTTAGGAAATGTTAATTTTTTTATCTTTCTGAATTTCTTGGATTTAAGTTACTGATATTTGAACATAAATGAAGGTCACTTTGGGGAGGGATTCTATGTGGCTATTTCAAATAGTCCTTCCTCTCATGCCCCTCCATCAGTGTACATGCCAGAAATAACACTTTTTGCGTGTTTTGAAAATCCTAGCTTCATATAGTATATTTTGGCAGGGAAAGATACCAGGTGGTGTTGGAACATTTCAGAAACATGGTGAACAAGTTCCCATTCTTGTTTATGACAGACAAAATCCTCTGCCTGGGAGTGGAAGGCACAAACACGTACTGAGGAACAGAACTGTAAAAAGTCAAAGCATTAATTAGGAAGACTGCAATGCTAGTAAGATGACTACTTTTAAATCTACTCTTTATGGAAAGTTACTGTTTCTACTTTCAGTGACACGATGAGGGAAGGCAGAGGGTAGAACTAAGAATGTCTTTAACTGGATCAAATCCTGTTACCCTGTTGAGTTAAACATGGGCTCTTTTCTTCTTTGCATCGTGGAGACAGGTGTATGTGCAAAGCTCTTGGAGGCTGATGTTTGGAGTTTGATGGCAGCTCTCAGCTTATGGCAATGTATCTGCCTCTGGGCCCCTGACTTGCAGTTAATTCCCACAGTAGTGAGGTACCAATAGCTGTACATTCCCTGCTCGCTGGATTTTTTTCCCTGGCTGGATGTTCAGACGCAATATTTTGAGCTGTATTTGCAGCCTTTCTCACTGAAACTATGTAGGCAACTGCAGACAGTTCTGTGATAACTTAAAAAAAAAAAAGAGCAGTTCAACTTTTGGTATATCATCTTGTCGTGCTCTTGTGCTTATTGCCTGTCGTTTGCTAACAGCCACAGATTCTGCAGTGCTTGCTTTGCAGAGGCCCTGCAAGAAGCAAGACATTCCTCACCATAAGGTTAGAAAGTAATCTCTTGTCATATGCAGTGAAGAAAATTTATTTCCAGCCATACCTAAAGCAGTTCTAAAATACAGTAGGACAGACCTTTAATGCTCAAGCCCTAAATACAAAGCGCTTGTTTGCGTATTGTGTTTTCAGATTACGTGGAAGGGTAGTTATATTATGGCTAGGGCATCCAAAAACTTGGAGCAGAGTTTACAGTTTATTATCATAAGTGTAAAATTATCAGTAGACAGAGAGGAACCTCTGCTGACACGTGGGATGTTGTACTCAACAGATAACATACCGTTCCCTGTCAGTCTAAACGCCAGTGATGAGCAGCATTGGTGTCCAAGACAGAGCACTATCCACTAGTCACAGGTAGAGAGTGCTGTGAGGTGACAGATACATACACATGAAGTAGAGATGTCTGGTGGGAGTATTTCCCTAGGAATATATCCTATTTTTGTAGCTTGGGGTATGCACAGCTGAGTGCTATTTTTGAGAAAGAGAAATATCTTTGTCTCTGGTTTACTACACACCACATCTTTATGGACTGTGACTGTAGCGAGAGGTAGTTGGACTCTCCTAGTGATTATCTCTGTACATCCTACACCACATCTGCACAGAGAGCCTCTCTAAAAGCATGGCATTTACTTTTTGTTATGAAAACTGGCATCCACATATGGTCTAACTTTACTATTAGCTGTTTTGATTGTTTGATTTTGGGGGATTTTTTCATTTGATCCTTTGAATCCTGCACTGACTGACCCAAATTAATGGGGGAAGAGATGATTGAACTTGCTTTTGATCTTTTTTGGGCAAGTATCTGAAACAAACATAACACCCAATATGTCCTGACTGATCCACTGTGACATCTTATTCTGTCTCAACCAATCCTCAGTGGTTACAGATCATGTACTAGTGGATCACTGCCTGGTTGAGTCCATTCTGAAACTGGGAAAGGAATGCAGTAGCTGTGTTTGACACATAAATGGACAGAAATTAATTCCTTGCATGTATGAAATACCTTCAGTGTGAATTAAAATTTTGTCTACGTAAGGAGTTTAAAACTTTGCTACTTTGCTACTTGGAACTCTTTCCTGATAAAGAGATTGTTTCAGGACTTGTACTTGATCAGACAATCATCTAGTACATCTTGTTCTGCCTTAGTATCTGTTACACTACCAGGGGTAATTAGAAGGAATGTAAATGTAGAAAGAAATCCCATGTACTAAGTTTGATGGGACACCTACTGCTGTTCTTGGGTTGTTTGTGCCTAGTTAATTACTTGGACATCATGCTTGCATGGGGTTCTGGGATAGTATTGCAAATAATTTTAAAGGGTCAAAAAGGTAACTACAAATGTTTTACATAGCCCATTTGGAAGCACTCAGTGATTTTACAAACAATAGTAATTTGCCATTCAAGTATAAAGCAACAATCTGAAGGACTGGGATGGCAGGGCAGTCTTTCTCCCAGCTATTGGAAAT
Source organism: Scolopax mira (assembly GCA_004320125.1). NCBI lineage: Eukaryota > Metazoa > Chordata > Aves > Charadriiformes > Scolopacidae > Scolopax > Scolopax mira. The sequence continues at coordinate 36,668 of BJBW01008670.1, forward strand.
AATATTAAACTACTGTAACTTCTCTCAGAGTAATCCATTTTGGTGGCTTGCTTTTTAATGTATTGTAATCAGTATATGAAAGGCAAGTTTGACAAGTGATACACAAAACATTGTTCTCTTTTGGATTTTGATATTTTGTTATATTTGTTATTTTGAATTTTTTTATGTCATTATTATTACTATTTTGGTACACAAAATATTGTTTCTTCATTGGTGTAGCAACTTTTCATGAAGTTGCTACACAGAAACTGACAACTCCTGTGTTTGGTTTATGGAATTAATTGGGGAGAAAGGCTTTCAAGGACATGGGTGTGCACTTGCACTGTGTAACCTGCCTATGGTCAGACTGGGAGGCAGGGGAGAGTACAGCTGCTAGACCCCCCAAATTCATATCTGACATCTGTGAAATCAAGTCATGTTGGACAAGTTTGACAGGTAAGCAAATGACTGCACCATCAAACTGCTGCTTGTACACTTGGGAGCTTACAGAAAACAGCTGGGAGTTAGATTTATGTGGAGGAAATATCTGTTATTTCATGCTTTGAGAGGGGTTCCAGTAATTACTCTGAGATGAAATAATCCTGTTAGAATGAGGTAAAATCCTGCCTAGGCAAACATAAATAAAGCTCAGGGTTATCAGTGTGACACTTCTGTGACCACCAAATTCATCCCAGCTGTTTCAACCCCAGCCTGGGTTCCTGTGTTGGACTAGCTGGTGCAAAGAAAGAACTTCTGAGGTCTGATAATTTTTATTTTATTTTTTTGTTGTTGCCTTGCTTAACACAAAGTTATTTCAATTTAAGGACTATCATGCAGAGTGAGCTAATGATATATGTGTTTCAGTTTGCAGCTCATCTTGTGAAAAACAAGTACCCAAGGGTCTGCATCCTAGATGGAGGAATCAACAAGATCAAGCCAACTGGTCTCCTCACTGTTCCTTCTCCACAAATTTAAGTGACTGTAAACATTCAGGACAATCTGTCTGAATAGGGAAGTCTTACCGTACATCATGGATATCCCAAAACCACAGGGCATTATGGCATCTTCACCAGATATCCTGAAGATTAGTGTCTTATCCTGCAGATCTAGAGCACAGGAGCTTTGTGTTTATTCTTTGATATAAAGCTTTGGTTGGAACAGATGAAAACTGTGAAGCTTCAAGTTTCCAAGAAACCTCTTCTAGCATTGATGCAGTGCACAAGTCTGAACACAATAAGAGTAACTCATCTGGCATTTGGTATCTTATAAATATTTCTGCAGAACAAAATAAGCTGGCACTTGGTGGCTCTAAACTGCACTTAGATTATTTTTGAAAAGTATTTTACTGTGAATACTGAAAGTAACAAGCTGAAACTGTATCCTCTGTGTATCCTGTGAAAGAGTATGTCTTCTGATATTTTAAGGAGCAATTGCTGTGTCTTGTGACCTACTTTCTTTTTGAGAAAGCTTTTTTTTTTTTTTTTCATCTGGATTGGAAATAAAGATGTGTCCCAGATTGGAAGTCAGTGTAAAACCTGCTGCCGAGTCAGTCCAAACTGTATCAAATCATGCAGAAGCAGAGAAAGCCTACTCCTTTGTAGAAAACTTTAACATTCTATTTCTGTAAACACAGCAAGTGCAACAATTTCTGAAACAACTACATTTACCAGAAACATAGGCTTTTGACAATACTCTTTCTTATGACTACAGAACAGTTATTCCACAGATATTGCTTTTCCATTTTAGAAACATATGAATCAATGCCATTTTAATTTTCATATGAAAACGTTCTAGAGTAACCACAGTTGTGTCTTAATTGGGGGTGCAAAGTTCTCTTTGGTTCTCTTCTCCACTCTTTCAGCTAGTGCTGTCAGATTATTTTTTTTTTAAGTCCTATTTCTTAAACATGAACTTTAAAACTGACAGATTGAGACAGCAAACCTGTTTCTAAACTCAATTGGATGCAGGTGCTGTAGATGAGTGAAAGCAGGCTTCCACAAAGGGTGTAAGGTGACTGCACTAGCAATGTGGAAATTACTTTGCAATAAGAAATTAAAAGTATTGGAAGCACCAACAGAAGAAAAGAAACTGGCTGAGAAGCCAAAAATAAATTTGTTTCAGATACCACCTTTCAGGAGATGTGGAAAAAAAACAAATCACCCTAATTTCTTCCCCTCAAAAGTTCAGATTAGCTTTGCTTGCATGTCAGGTCTGCTATTCTAAAAACAATGAGGGGGGAAAGAAAAGCGAGGAAAAGAATCTGTCTTCAGGACTGCTACTTGAAAGTAGTGCCTTTAATCAAGGAAAACTAGTTGTGTTGATAAACTTTCAGATTTTTCTTTGTATATTTTTAAAATTTAGAAAACACTGGTGTGACATGAGGCTTAATAAGCACTGAGTTGCAGGGATTAAAATGTATTTTGTAAAATGAACAAAATAACACCAAAGATCTGTTCACCTGGTTACAGTTGCATGTAGCTCACGGTGTGAATTTGACCCCATGTTCCTTATTAGAGAATTGTCTGGGACATGGCAATTTACACGATACAAGCTCACTGTTAGGGTAATCAAGATTTGCCCTGGATATGATTATCATACACCTTAGTTGAGGGTTTTATATCATGAATAGTTTTTAGTTTGGTAAGCCGGAAGTTGCAGCAGCTAACTTTATTTCATTTTTCTTCTGTTACAAGAGATTTCGAAAAATGAGACAGTTGTGAGAGGAGAGAGGGGGTCAGCGAGAAGGCTCTGAACAGTCTCTATCTCACAGGCAAAATGATTGCTTTTTTGTGGTGGTTGATTTTGGTTTGGGGGTCTTTTTAGTGGTGGTGACAGGTTTTGGTTTTTGTTGTTTTGGGTGGTTTTTTTTGAACTGCATTCATGGAAGATGAGACCTTGCAGAAGGTGTTGAAAGAGGAAAGCTTTCTTGCCTGTGAGATGGCCAGAAGATTTTACCCTGAAGAAAGCCAGTCTCTAGCACTATGTGCTGTCTCCAGGGAGGTTTAGTCTTGCCACAGCTGTGGTTTGAAAACCCTATTGGAAAAGTCTGACGGGTGAGAAGAATATGGGGGAAGAAAGGCACCTTTTAACTTCCTTTATTTCAGCTATGATTTGTCTAAAAAAACCCTGTGGAATTACAACATGCATATATATATATATATGTTTTCTTTGGTCTAAGGTGACCATAATATACCAAAGCTTTCAAGAAGTTTTTGACTTTAAAAACTCAAGATGCCTGGCAGTGGGTCTGATTAAGGGATCAGAAATGAAAAGTAGGGACAGGTCATCAGGTTCCTCTGTTAATAGAGGGTTTCTACAACAATCTCTGGTGATGCTCATGGTGCTCAGCTGACTTTTAAAATGACCTGGAAACAAGAAGGAGCAATGAGTTTAAAAACAAGCTTCCTGATGCTACAATTGTCCATCATGATCGAAGTTTTGTGGGGCTGCATGGAGAATGAGAAGAACCTTGTGCTACTCAGAGAGATTCACTATGAAAGGGTACACATGACCCTAGAAAACAACAATTTTAACTATATTCAACAGTGAATTGGTTGACAGATAAGATGACATTGCAAATGCCTAACTGCAGCCAGAAATCCCCATGGGAGAGCAGTGATCCTAAGGAAAGAAATGAACAAAACAAGTTATGCCATCAGAGAGTTAACCCATGTGGTACATTTTGAACACTGCACAGATCCTTTATTATTATAAAAAAGAAGATACACAGGACTAGAACAGATACAAAACAGAGTCAGAATAAGATTATTTTAGTTATGTTGGTTGAAACTCTTCAGTTGGAAAAAAGAGGCAACCAAATTAGAACATTCCACCTTTTGCTGAAAGCGCATTCTTAAAATGGGGAATTGGTCACCAGAAGAGGCCAATGGTTTACAAAAATACTCCTACAGAAGGATTCGAGAGCTTTGTGGAATAGTTCTGTCTCTGACTGACTGTTAACCACAGTGGTTGAGAAGCTGTATTCAACTCTGATCTGTGGTTAAGAGAGGCTGGAAAATGCAGCAGGGAAAGGCCACCCTGTGCCTTGCACTCCCTCTTCAAGCATTCACCCTTCATAAGTGGATACTGGGGTATACGTAATACAGCAGTCCAGGTGATGTTATATGTCTAATCCTAGCTTGATATTTCCTTCTCATTTATACAGGTACTTAAAAAAGGACTGTAAGCACAAAGAACAGAATGCCTTTGAGAAAGCAGGATTTAATGTGTACCCAGCCCCTCATTCCTGTAACAGGAAGTATTCTGTATCTCTTACAGATGTTTTTGTGCTTAGAAAAGTCAAGTTATCTTTTGAGTGAAAAATACCTAATATTTAGCAGGTGCATCAAATCATTTTTGACTAATACAACTGGTTTTAGTATTGTAGCTCAAATCTATGTATGTTGTACATCATTTTTTCTGATTTTTGCAGTGTTTGCCTGTTTTTAAGAGCATCAAAATGTACTTGCTCTGTTACTCCACCAATTTTGGTGCTGCTGTGGTGGAGCTCTTGAAAGATTTCTGGAGGCCAGGTTTTCCAAACACCTATGTTTCTAGCACCGTGGTTTGTCCATCTATACCATGGTCTTTCTCTGTTTTAGATGCCACTGGATACCATAAAGATCTAGTAAGAGAAAAACTTCTTTATCTTTCATGCTGATGTCTTCTGCTAGCAGAAAAATGTCCCAACTAAATATTTCCCCACTGTTTGTCCTGGAAAACGCAGCCTCTGCCAGTCTGTTTTTTCCTACAGTTTTAAAAACATCCCAAATCTGCCCCAGCCACCTGTGCCTATAGCTTCCTGCTAGGACAGCCTCATGGGATACCCAGGTGGGCATTGAAAGGGAACAGAGAAAGGTGGTAAACCCTCTTTGGGCAGTCTCACACCTATTGATCATTGCAGGCTATGAAACATTTGCTGTTAAACTTGTGTCCTTCTTTAGTTCTTGGAGATTTTTATTGCACTTTGCAAATAAGTTTCTTGGTTGTTTTGGGGTTAGCGTTTTGTTTTTTTTTTTTGCAAGTATGTATTTTTGCTGTTTGGTCCACTTTTTTGAGCAAAGACTATTTGTCCTTATTCTAGGAACTCATCTTGTCTCCCTTTGTCATCCTGGTCATCCACGACCATAATACCTTCCCAGTTCAGGATGGAAACAACTCACCTTATGTAGCAGAAAGGAGGGAAGTTGAGGTGTTTACTTCATTTTAGTTGTCATTAATCTGGTTCACTTCAGGTACTTCTGGTTTGTTACTCTTTTAATTACAATAAGTTTTCACTTTAGATTTATGTTCTCCACACTGGTAGTCCAGGGTATTTGGGAGACAGCCTTTCTGATATTTCTGAAGTAGAAACAGTAACTGTAGCAGCTCAGCAGAGACAGGTATGTATTCTTTTACTTAGGTGGTTTATTTTTCTGATCTTCTGAATAATCTATAGAAGTGTGAAAGGGTAAAACATTTATCAGGGTGGATAAGGGGTTAAATTTCAATACCATCCTTTCTTTGTTTCTTTTTCCACTCTTTAATCAATTACTAACTGACAAGACCGCTACTCTTCAATTTCTTGCCATCCTTCCTATGCCTTTGTGTGACATAATCCG
>BJBW01008671.1:477-12220 GCA_004320125.1 Scolopax mira
AGGGCTGCTTTCTAACCCCTCATCCCCCAGTCTGTATTGCACTTGCTCCCGTTGAACTTCATGAGGTTTACTTGAGCCCACTTCTCCATCTTTGGTGGGATTATGCAGCTTAAAGAATCATTTAATTTACTGATGTACCAAGAAGTGGCAGTGAGCTGACAAGGGACAAGCAAAGAGGTGACCTGGAGCTGCTTCTCCGGCCCTGCTCCTGACCCGGGTAGGACCTCTGAGCTTTGGTTCCCATCTGTGAAATGGGAACAAGCGTCAGGGAATGATAGCGGTAAAGTGCTGCGAGATGGATGAAAACCACACTATTAACACCCAAAAGCCATTTGTATATAGCAGAATGGAAACAATTCTCTCCCTGCAGAATGAGACACATCAGAGCATACCAAAAGCTGCTGAATTTAATTAAAATCATACTATTGTGTTACATTACTCATCTCTGGAAAGAAGCACCTCACGCTGTGCCAAATTTTAGACACGTCCTCTGAAAAATTATGATTTGCTTTTATCTGTGGTCTGGAACTTGCAAAAATTCTCACAAGATTAATTCTGATAGAAATTCAGCAGGGAAGCAGCAAGCTACATCATCAGATAACACAAAGATGATGATTTTGCAGGAGAGCACTCACAGCATTTAGCAGAGCGCATTGCACAGTGCCCAAGGGTTAGCTGCATGCCCTGCTTTATCTTTAGCTCAAATGGGAACCAAGTCTTTCTGGAGACTACGAGACAAGAAAATAACAGCTCGGATAATTTTATGTTTCAACACATTATCGCATTTTTAAAAAATTCTCATGTACCAATGCTTCGGTCAAGAAAGAGGTATGATTTTCTCTTCACTTCAGCTCTGCGATGCTGATAACAGATGGATAAAATCAAAAGGGGAATCCAGAGACATCTTTCTCAAAAAGGAAGATATATATATAAAAAAAAAAGCCCCTCTGGGTTAAGAGCACAACCAATCCCTAGGAAAGGATTTGGCACCGTTCTCTGACTCAGAAGAAAACTAGGTTTGAAAGTAACCCTGTCTGAAAATCAGAGTATGGTTTAGGTTGGGAAGGACCTCAAAGATCATCCAATGCCACCCCACCTGCCATGGGCAACCTCCCACCACACCAGGTTGCTCAAAGGCAAACTGGTCAAAGCTCAGGGCACGTCCACTCTGGGCAGATGGCACAGCTCACCCGGGGAGCGTAAAGATAGATCACAGCCAGGACATAAAGACCTGGGACGCACCCCACCATATTGAACACCATCCCCACGAGACTCTGCAAGTGCCCAACGCTGGAAAACACTCTCTAAAAACAAAAACCTCGACAATTCCCCTGTTTTAACTTGTAGCAAAGCAGCACAAGGAAATCTTTTAGCAGTCGGAGCAGCAGTTTCTCTGCTGTACCTGAGCAGCTGTAGTCCTGTGAAACGCATGCCAATAAAAACAAATATCTACCTAAATATATATTTCTTCCTGCTTCCAGAGCAGCGCCAGCACTGCTGGCTGCCTGCAGGAAAGCACCACCAGCACGTCCCGGCCATGCTGGGTCCTACTGTGCAACATAAACCAGGTCTAAACAGACCACCTGGGCTGAGCAACACTCTCCGTGGGCCACAAGGAACAAAAAGATGTGTTCTCCCCCCTCTGCAATGGGGTACAAAGAGATGTGGTTTGTAGAGTAGACCTTTCTCCAGGCACAGCCCATGGTGGTGCCTCCAGCTCTATGTCCTCCCCTGTTCCCCACCTCTTAGCCCCCCTGTTTTGGACCAGCTGAGCCTGAAGTCCTTCTTCATAACTGGGGCAATGGCTCCATTTCAGAAAGACCTCTCCAGGACCTTAGATTGCCGACCTATACACTGACCCTGAATGGGAGAGAAAGTCGTTTATGCCTTGCTTTTGCACCCAAAGGTGAGGTGGTGCAAGGGTGGCCAGTGATATAGGAGGAAGCCCTGAGGGAAGTACATCAGCAAAGCCCATGAGCAAAGACAAGGCAGGTGCACCCCAAGCCCAACAAGCCCCGCAAGAGAACACAAAGCAGAGCTGTACATGTCAGCACCGTATCTTCATTAAGCAAAGCTGCTGGTGGGGAGGGGGTGAAAGAAACTGCCTTTGCTTTTACCAGCAGATGTTTATGGGGTGACCTCAGCATCTCCCAAGCCTACAAAGCAGCCGCACAGGAAAATATGTCAATGATATTTTTCAGACTCTCTAAGGACCAAGTCTGCGAGGATACATACTTGCCAAAATAAATGAGTTTTAAAGGTTTTTAGCTGGAAAGGAACTGCTTTTAGCCCAGGATACTGCTTATTGACAAGGGAAGAAGCCTTACAGTCATTCCTAAAGAAGGTCTGTCCATGTCACAAGAAACCACCTCCACTTGTCCTCCTGCTTACGAAGTTTGCGGCTGAACGTCTGCAGGTTTGTGCTGGTCAAACTGGTGGTCAGTCCCAGGACTGGTCCCAGTCCCAGACTCCCTGGAGCACAGGAGCTCTGCCCAGCATCCATATGCATTTCCAGACTCTGATTCCTTCCACAGCCTTCTCCATCCATTTTATAGCAACACTCACAGCACGCACAACGGATACACAGCAGCCATAAAAAAATGTAATGGGCAGAGAGCAATTACTGAGAACACATTGGCAATGAATAAAACAGTCCCTGTAAAAGCAACCTTACAGGAGAGAAGGTCCCATAACTACCTACCTCCTCACCAGAAGACACTTGAGGTCTTAATCGTTAGCAACTCTAATTACTTGCCATTTTCACACCCGGCTGGATCCGCCTCCTGTGTTGAGCTGCCATCCCCAGGGGCGGGGGGAGCAGAGACCAAATCTGATCAGCATGAAGCCTCCATCCTGATGGAGAATCTTTGCAAATCCCATAAAAGATCTCCCCTTATCTCCCTTCTCTCCTCCAGGGCAGCAAGGGGAACGTCTGCCTCTTTGATCAGCTACACCAGAGCTTGTGCTATCCCATCTTTTGCAATAAGTGGGTTTTTCTGGCAAGATCAAAGCCTCCTTTACTGGGTGACCCCCACTGCAAACATAAGGGTACCCCCACATCATAGTGGTGCTCAGTCAGACAGGGATTAAAATCAGGAAAACTGGACAAACCCTAGGTTTAATTCTGAACTGGTGGATGAAGTGCAGAGGAATTTCCAGATCAAACACCAAATGAGACACGCTGGGGGCAGAGACAGGCACGTTTTGCAGGGCAGGGGCTCGGGGGTCCAGTTCAGATTGTCCCCCTCTGCCCCTCTCCTGCAGGCTCAGGAATGCTGCTCGCTCAGCACGGTTATATTACAACCCCGGGAAGATGCGTGTGACTCTTCCCTTCCCATCCCTCCTCCCTTCCACCCCCACACACACATCCTGATATTATTGGCAAGTCGCTGAGTACAGAAACTCCAGGGATGATAACGCTGCAAACCTCATTTTGAGCACGTCAGTCTGTTTTAATAGTTTACCTGGGCAAAACCCAGCAATGCTGAACCTCGGCAGCACGGCACGGGGGTTTGCAGGCAAAGCAGGGTGGGAGGAAAGTCTCCTCTGGGCTAAATCCTCCCTGATGGGAGGATGCTGGTACAGCTCATTTAATGCCCTGAATGTCCCCGGAGGCAGCACCGACCTGGGCTAATCCCAGCGTTGAGCTCCTCTCCTCCCAACTCACCATCTGCCTTATAAAGATGGGCAAAGTGGAGACATGGTGGCCTGGATGGTGGTCTGCACTCACCAGGGTGCTGGTGGGCACCCCAACACCCGCTCAGGGGGTAGAGGGCACCCAGGGGGTCACACAAGCACGAGGACCAGTGCCAGCCCATCCTCTGGAGAGCCAGGAGGGTTTTTCTCCTTCACCGATGTGTCCAGCACCGTCTGTGAGCACAACAGCAAATCCCAGCTCCCAATACAGGGGACTGTCAGGAGACCCCCAGGCATCTGAAGCACGTCACCCCTCCCGAAGCACTGTCACCTCTCCCCGAAATCAAACCTGCCCTGCACAGCCACAGGCAGGCAAGAGGCAGCTCCGAGCCAAGGGCTTGCCCTCGACCTCCAGCAAATCTGCTCCGTCACCTCAGGGCACGCGATGTGCAGATGCTTAAACGCCAAGAAAATCAGCGTTTTGGCTTCTCTTTATTTATTTGTTTAAATGCAAGGTTAAGCTCAGCCCCGGGCGATGGGCTGGCCTCGCTGTGTTTGCCTGGAGGTAAAACTAATGTCATTTATTCTTCCGATCCACTGCCCCATGTAGCTGTGCCGTGACACCGACCTGAGGGGGTCCTGCCTTGGCCCCCAGCATGGAGAAAACACAACCATCTTCTTCTCCTTGCCCCCAACCCCACCAAAGCACCACTGCTGCTCCCACGGGAGGAACCCCCCCCCACTACCCATTTGCAAATATTTTTAAAATCTATTTTATTAACTGCAGTGCCTCCTGAAGAAAGTCACTTAAAGGTTCAGTTCATTTATATAGGATTTACTTAGATTAAAGGCCCCAGTAGAAGGTCTTTGAACACCCTAACTCCTTCCCATTTTCCGATGGTTTTCACTGGGCGCCCATTGAAAATGCAGGCAGGCAGCATGAGCCAATATTCCTTAACCTCCTGCTTTGTTTGCAAAACTCTGCTTCCAGGAAAAACACGTATCTAGGGGAGATGAAAAAACACATGCCCCCTCTGCTCCCAGCTCCCATTCAGCTGGGGGAGCTTGGAGTTTGCTCACATGGGGTGGATATGGCTGGAGCCCAGAGACACTGGGACCATCATGGGCAATGGAGAACTGCCAGGGCTGCAGCAGGAGAGCTTTAAGGCAGAAAAAAAAACCTTTAAGAAAAAAAAAGAATCCTGGTTTATAAGGACCTGCAACAAGAATCATAGAATCAGAGAATGGTTAGAGTTGGAAGGGACCTTAAAGATCATGGAGTTCCAACCCTCACCACCTCCCACCAGACCAGGTTGCTCCAAGCCCCCTGGCCTTGAACCCCTCCAGGGATGGGGCAGCCACAGCTTCTCTGGGCAACCTGTTCCAGTGCCTCACCACCCTCACAGCAAAGAATTTCTTTATACAGAACTCCTACAAGAACTCCTCTTGTCTTTCAGAAAGCTGAGTTTGCTTGAGAAAATTTGGAAAGGGGATGAAAACTTGTGCTCCAGAGCACAGGAGAAGGTTTGCACAGTATCCCCCGTCCGACCACGCTGCTCCTGTCATCTGTCGTGCAAGATCTGTCATGCCTCCTGTCATGCAAGATCCTTTCATCTCACTTGGAAGAATTGAGTGCCAACCACCACAAGAAATGGGGTAATGGACTTAACGGGCCATGAGTCAGGTCTGCAGTGGAAACTCCCAGCTGTAAAATAAAGGCTCCTTGTTCAGGGAACAGCCACGGACGGGCAATGAGGGGGGAACTCCTCACCCTGACTGCTGACAGCCCTCCCCACAGAGGGAGGAAAGGATGAGAAACAACAACCAGGTGGGTGAAACAACCTGCCCACTCCCGAGGGGAAATCAGACATACAAACCCAAGGGTTTTGCCCAGGGCCCCGTAGGAAGCCAAGTTCCCAACAGAGTTTCATGCATCCGTTTCCCCTTTGGTGCATGTCTTTATCCACAAAAGCATCTTTCCTCTGAGCGCCTTAAATTAAAGAGAGAAAATGTGCCTTTTTCTAGGAGGCACCACAAAGCCTCACATCACCCCCCCCCCAAAAAAAGCCTCAAAAATCACCATCTCCATACACTACCCAAAAAATGACCCAGGGTGGTGGCTGCGGTCCTTGCAACTACACGTGGCTCCTTCAGTGGGGAAACATCACCTGGGCTGTTTGCGCAGCCACCGGCAAGAGAGAAATCTATTTTGGGGATCATTAGAGACCATCACCTGCAGGGAGGGAAGTCGGTGAAGCACCAGGCTGGAAGGTTTTCTGCAGGATTTGTGAAACCTGCAGCCAGGACTCGGAGGAGGAAAGACCCAGCACGGGCTGGAGCTACAGCTGCAAGAGATTACACCCAGCCTTAGCCACGCGCTGCAAACAAAACATTGCATTCAACATCTCTTTCTTTTTTTGCCATGTTTTGCTGCTTGTAGCTTGTTTCTTTGGAAGAAACACTCTGTCATCTCAACAGAGCTATCCTGATAGCTATCTGATTTACTCTGTGAAACAGGGCTTCTCTGGCAAGGTTCATGCAGCCAGAAATTATTAGACAGAAAGGCTATTATTTTTTTCACTGAACAGCATAAAGATTGATTTTTGTTTTTCTACTCTACATGCCATGAAACTTATTTAAGGACCAGTAATAAGCTTGGGGATTTATTTCATTCTTAATTTGCGTGATCCTAATTCTTTGACCTCAAAATAGGGGTTGGAGCAGAGCCACACTCATGTCTATGGGGCTGAAGACCACACAATCCATAGATCATCCTAATTCTTTATTTAGTGTGGTTTTGAGTACTGTGCCTAAGCCAACAAGACTCTTCCCATTTATTTCAAAAGCAGCATCTTCACTGGGGGAGGGACCCCAACAATTGTGGGGATCCCAGTGAGCTGAGGGATGGCCGATGTCCCTTTGGGGAGCCAGAGCTGCTGCTGGTTCTCACAGATGAAATTAATTCATCTGAGATTAGTTTCTGTCATTGGGGCTTTTGTGATGGTGTAGCAAGAAATCATCTAAGTAAAAGGACAAAAAAAATAGAAAACGTGGAGCAATGGACAAAGCGAGGGGACCCTTTGTCCCCCTCTGATTGCAGGGGACAGAGGTGATGGGAGGGAACACCCCCGGGGGGGGAGTATTTTCCAGCATTTTCTGTTCTTACAGAGCTGGCGACGGGGAGGAGGAACAGGGTTAATACGCAGGAAAACAGAGTTAGAAGAAAAGACCCACTAAGCTCTGTGCTATTCTTGTGTAATTATGGTGCCAAAGGCTTCCAAGATAAGGGATTTTAGCAGGAACCATAAATGCTGTTGTAAAACGATTGAGAAAAAGCCACATATCCACAGGAATAGCCCTCCCTGCCCCTGGATCCCAGCTATAGCCCACCCCTGCCCGCTGGACATCTCAACAAAAAACACCAGGGATTCAGCCAAAGCCTTTCCAGCTCATTCACCCTCTGAAGGGCCACCAGGCCCTTCCCAAAGCCTTGGGAAGGGTTTTGCCAAGGGTGACACATTGCAATGTCCTTCAGCCATGTCCCCAGACTTAAACCCTGCCTTTGTACTTCTCCCTGCCTCCAAACCCCTTGGACGCTCATTTCCCTTAAAATAATAATCACTGCAGGCTTCTCCAGGAGTCAGGGCTGTCCTTAATAATAAATAGATCCCAGCTTACATATCTTCATTCCTCAATGTGCTTTATAAACCTCCACCCCCTCAATCTCCCCCCACCCAAGTCCTGGAGGGATCTGCCAGGTTCCCATTTAACAGATGGGAAGGCTCCGAGTTTGTTTTACACGTGAAGAGGTTCTCCCCTCCACCAATATTTAATTCAGTTAAGGCAGCAAAAATAAGTTCAAACAGGGAAATGGTGGCACGGGGTGGTGGGCACGGGCAAGCAGGGCTAAAAGTAAGGCAGGGACCCCATCCAGCTCGTGTTCCCACACCCTGGGATGCAGCCACAGACCGATGACGTGCTGCACCCTGACCAGAACATCAGCACGTTCTGCAGAGAAAAGCCAATGTGTTTTATAGCTGGGGAAAAAAAAGTACAACCCCGAAAAAAACACCCAAAATGAAGGAAAGGTCATTTAAACTGAGAATTCTTCCCAGTTTTATCTATTGTCCTAATGAGATGCTGTTGCCAGATTAATAATAAAACGCACACTAACAAGAAAACCAATTGCAAACCAATTTTACAGGGAACTGAACAAAGACTGGGATAACAGCTCTGCATAATAGGGCTGTCTGCTGGTTTTAATTCCTTCTTCATTGCTCCTTCAATTAGCAGCAGAGGAGGAGCCCCGGCAGCGGGGGCAGCCCACCCTGGGTGCCAGGGCCAGGTTAATTATTAGTCCCCATTACCCACTCAGCACTAATATGCCTTTGTCAAAACCAGGAAGAAATTTCCCAGCTGTTGGTGACTAAAGGCCACCTGGGCAACTCCTGCAGAGCAGGTGAGGGGTGGGGACAGGGAGGTGACACCACAGCTCTGCGGGATGGACATCGCTGGCTTTCTCGGGATCCCGGTCCTCATCTCCCAGCCCCTGCAAGAGCCACTACAGCCCTCCCTGCCACCCTCCCCAGCAGGCATTCTGCACACATCTCATTACATCTGCACTTATTTATTTGTAAAATATTCCTGAGCAGCCGTTAAAGTGCTTTTCCAAGTACCCTGCATCCTTGATGTCTGGTTAACCCTAATATATCCCAACCGTATTAATGCTTCTAGAGAGTCTGACGTGATTAAACACTAAGAATATGGACAGGGAAGGAAAGAAACATTATTTAAAGCATCATCTTGAAAGGATCTTACCTGATTCCTTTGGTTTGAGCAATACTGTGGAAGGAGAGTCTGGATACTGCGGAGATCACCTGGAAATGAGAGAAAAAAGATGGTGGTGTGCTTACTGAAGACAGAGGAAGGGTTGGTGGGAACTTGAGGACCCACAGCCCAGGATTTGGACATGGACACCCACTGAAATGGATGTGCTTCTGTCCCCCATCAGTGCCACAGTATGTCCCCATCGGGGCTTGGAGGACACTCTCAGTGCAGACATTGCCTTTGGTTTTACCACCGAGCATAAAAGATATTTAACCCTCAGCTATAAAGATATTTATTCAACAGCATCATCCGAGGAAACTCCAGCCTCATATAATCCACCCAGACCTGCTCCACTAGGTTTTATGCAACACTGAGAACCGCTGAAAAAAAACCCAAAACCTCTGACTTTGTAATTTATTACAAAAAGGTTTATAACTCCTTTTGTCTCTCCCCAAGCAAAATGATCTTAGTGAGGCAAAGTTGCCAGGACCGAACGATTCTGCCTTCTTCATTTCAGTAAAGATGCCTCATCAGTTTGTCAGAGGTGAGTGCAGACCATCACCCTGTTCTGGCAGAAAAACAGCCAGAAATGATTCAACAACAGAGTATTTTCATCAGCATCCCAACCGGGGACAGTAAAGCCACCGGCTTTGTCTGAAAACTCCCATTTTTGATGGAAGCTTTATTTGCTATGTAGAATTTTCAACAAAGGCAAACACAGAACGGTTTTAGCCCCTTACGGATATAAAGCATGTTTCACTCTTGCTCCAGAGCACGAGGGGATTTTCCTCACGCCTCAGATGCCTTTACTGCCCCCTTGCAAATCATCTCATGACACGGGGCCTTGCCAAAGCATCCTTCCACATCTTGTTTTTAAGATGTCGTCCCAGACAGTTCCCTCTAAGCAGAGAGGGTGGATAAGGGAGTTTTTTTTCTTAACTAGACAAAGCATTACTTCTGCTACTGCTGTCATGAGCGTATTTTGGCCAATTTCTCACTCTGAAGAGCCCATCTGGATGGCCACCAGACCACCACCCCAGCACGCTGTGTTTGACAGGGATGCCCTGGAGCCACTGATTATTCTTTCCAGTGAGGGTGGTGAGACACTGGAACAGGTTGCCCAGAGAAGCTGTGGCTGCCCCATCCCTGGAGGGGTTCAAGGCCAGGCTGGATGGGGCTTTGAGCAACCTGAGCTGATGGGAGGTGTCCCTGTCCCAGGGCAGGGGGGTGGAACTGGATGATCTTTAAGGTCCCTTCCAACTCTAACCATTCTATGATTCTATGATTACAGACCATCATTACCGTGCAACTAAAAGAGAAACTGTAAACTTTCTCAAGCAGAATTTCAGAGCTAAGAATGTAAAAGCAGTGAAGTTCCTCATTTTACTGCAATCTAACAAAAAAAGCAGTGTGGAGGAGAGGTTGGTGGCTTCTGGCAAAGGTGTTTCTGGCACATGCTGTCCTGCCAGGGAGCTGCAAGCTCCCAGTGCCAGCCGGCAAGATTCCAACCTCCAGTTGGGGCAGGACAATCAATCCTGCCTCTCCCAGTCTCTCTCCCACCCCTGCCCTGTCTCTCGTTTGCTCCAGCTTTTGAGAATCATCGAGCGAAAGCCGTGTCTTCTGGTAAAGTCATGCTTCAATGAGCAAACCTGCTCCGGAGAAGCCTGAAGAGGCTGAGCCCCCCTTGGAAGGAGAGAGCAGCCCCCCCTGCCAGCTCCACGTCCCTCCCAGCGCTCTAAAGTGCACGCTGTCGTTTCCATCTGCGTTTTTAAATGAGCTTGGCTTTGCCTTTAGAAATGACCTGGGCAGCAACAGGAGAAAGAAGGTTAAAACATAACCAGGAGTCAAAGAAATCAGATCTTCCACTCGAAATTGTCAGCCACTTAAAAGACCACTCCGGGCACGTTATTAAATCCCTCTGTGTTTCCCATTTGGGAGAGGACTGAGTTCATTAGCATCCACCAAAGGCTCCGGGGCTCCTCAGGACAGAGCATCGCTGCCGGCAAGAGGTACCTGCACAGGCCGAGCCCAAGTGGGGTACAGAGGCTGGGGAGCCCCCCCAGGCACCCCCTCCACGGGGCTTAAAATAGTCCCAGGGAAGTCCTAGACGGATTGAATGAGTCTCTTCTGTGGTCTATTATTAGACTTCTAAAGTACAAAAAATCAGTTTATGAATCAGACAGTTATACCGCAGGGTTTGACTTCCAGGGAAATTTAAGAGAAAAGCGCACTGTTCTCCACGCCAACCACTTTTGCTTTGTTCTTTTATGAAAAAAGCCCCAAGTGCTGAACATCCTGGCACATCAAAGCCCAGGGCCCCGGTTCCAGCGACAAGCCAGCAGGCAGGGACACGCTTGCCTTCCGCTCAGGTTCCCAAATCGATGCTCAGGTAATGCAAGCAAAGCAACTCACTTTGAGGGAAGCTTGGCGTCCCCAAAAACAAGACTGACCCAACATTAGGGAGTATTTTTTTTCCAACAACAACTCCCACTAAGGCAGTAGCCAAGAGCAAGAAAAGCCAAGTGCAACCCCAGCTCCTCTCACAGCTCCTGTGCCTGCCAGGCCCCAGCCAGGGAAGTGCTTAAGCACGCGTTTAAGGGTAAGTAATCCTCTCAATTTCAACAGGATTAAACAACATTCTTAAAAGTAAGTCAATCCTGAAGTGTTTGCTAAACTGTGTCTCATTTTCCCTGTAAAGCAGCTTCTTTTTGGTAGAGGAACCCAGGAATATTTCCTGCCGCTCCCAGCTATCGTTTTCCATCAGGACAGGCAGGCCCCGTGATGTCCCGCACCCACCCGGTTGGCACGAGGGGTCCCTGACCTCACCTCTTTTTGGAGGTGAGGGGGCTTTTTGGGGCTTTTTGGAGCTTCTGCAATACAAGGAAAAATTAATGAAATTAATACAGGGCAGGACACTAAGTGGAACCCTCAGCAAGTTTGCTGATGATACAAAACTGGGAGGGGTGGTTGACACACCAGAAGGCTGTGCCACCATCCAGAGAGACCTGGGCAGGCTGGAGAGATGGGCAGAGAGGAACCTGATGTACTTCAATAAAGGCAAGTGTAGGTGCTGCACCTGGGGAGAAATAACCCCCTGCACCAGGACAGGTTGGGGGCATAGATTCTATGATTCTAAGATTTGCTGACAAATACTTAAAGGCAGGGTGTCAGGAAGATGGGGCTGGTCTCTTCTCAGTGGTGCCCAGGGACCGGACAAGAGGAAATGGGCACAAACTTGAGAAGAAGAAGTTCCACCTAAACATGAGGAGGAACTTCTTTC
>BJBW01008672.1:0-88113 GCA_004320125.1 Scolopax mira
TTAATGCAGACCACAGGTTGCACTGGCACATATTATCAGTTATACTTTTTATTTTATGCTTTTGAATATTGAAGATATTAGCACCACCAGAAAGATCTAAACAAGTCTTTCTTTACAGTTCCTTACACAGCTTTGTCCTTTTTTGTACATTACAATGCAACAATTCATATCCTATCAATCTTACTTGCATGCATACCTTATTAAAATGCTGTAACTATATCTGAATTTTTTTTAATTAGTCAATCGTTTCTGTAACCCTGAATTGTTGTATCATAAAAAGATGTGTATGAATTTAGGAGTTGAAGTGAACTCTAAAACAGGATTCCGGCATTATTTATCATGCAGAGACTCATGCCCTATCAGCTATTTTATATATGGCTACAAGGGAAACATCTGCAAGGTCTAACAGCTGATAAAGAGTAACCTGCCCTGCTACTAAAAAAAGGAAGACTGCATTTTATTCAAAGGCTGCAGATAAGACTTAATGAACTGGGATTTCATAATGGAGAAATGATGGATAACATAGACCTAATATATTCCACATACACAAAGCATTAAGAAATATGTTAAAAGAGAATCTTTAGCTGGTTGGGTTTTTTTTTCCCCAGGTATTTGCAGCTCTGCATAAACTGCGGATTTAACAATTTTAAACAACTCTCAATATCAGCTTTTCCAGATATGCTATTTCTAAATTAAGATCGTACGATTCTCTCCCCCTCTCCCACCCATGTTTTGGCAAGCATTACTAAAACACATTATTTTAGCCAGGATAGAGCATGCAAGCTCAGAAAGGGCCTTGGGATATTAGCTTTGCTGGCCATTTTCACAGAGAAGAGGTTAAGCCACATAAATTTTAATAGTACTCTTGCTGGCCATTTCAGAGAGAAGCAAAGCCAGTCGGTGGCACAGAAAAGAAGGATGGAATTAGAACTTAAGGGGGGGGGGGGGAGAGACAGAGAGAGGGAAGATAAACCTTTTCACTCACAATAAACAACAAGCTTGACCTTTTGGAGGAGGGTAGGAGGGTACTCTTTCTGAATACTGTAGCTCGAATGAGCTGAAAAGGAGATCTTAGCCCCACAGAACCATTTATAAAATGACGAACCCTATGGCAGAAGAAAAAAGGGAGTTTAATTGACAATGGACGACGAAATTAATCCCCACGACTGCAGGCAGCGTCTCACTTTTAGCTAAGCCTCACACCAAATTCATTCCCATCTGCATACTGATTTAACTCCTTTGCAATTCTGTTTAGCAAAGGCCTAGCTTTGACTCTCCACCAGAATGAAATGAAACCTCACCATTAAGCAAGTCCACGACACTTCATCTGGCTAAAGCTAATACTATAGGCTGGTTTTAGTTCCTGAGGTATTAAGGGATGGGAGTTTCAAAATAACAGACATCTCGGAGACAAACAGAACTTCCACTCCAGCCCAAGCCTGTCACGCTGCAGCCCTTCACAATATTTGTAGCCTTGTCAACAGTTTTCCTTTCAAAATATATCGCCGAATCCAAACTTTAATCTAAAACATTTTATTTGGCTGGGAACTGCTACTCCTCAACCAAACGCTAATTGTGCCAACATTTTCTTCTTGTCTCAGTAACTCCGAGTCGTAGTCTTGAAAAGATTGTTAAATATGTTACAAGACTTGTCCTTCACAGCAGTGATAGCAGACTAGTAAGTAGAGAGGCTTTCATCATAAAACAACTCTTAGCTGCCAGCTTTCTTTACTGCATATTAGTGAATAAAATGGGATAACCATGTGTTGTACAAGTATAATTGGCTGAAGTGATCGATCGGATTGGCTTCCACTCGTGTGGTTTTCATAGCCACACAAATCAGTGCACATTTGCCTAATCGCTCAGTAGGTGTTAAATAACCTAAAGTGTGTTTTAGGACTGGCATTTAAACGTTAGAACCATTTAAGGTCAAGAACTGCTCTTAGGAGGGGAAAGTATGGGAAACTATTGCCAAAGGGAAGTATGTTACCAAGATTTTTATGCTGTTTTTTTTTTTTTCTTTACAAAAAACACCACCACCAACTCCCCATCCCCAAAAGAAAAGAAAAAAAAAAAAACCCAAACCAAACCTCAACCTATACAAGCAAATGCATCTGTTGAAAAAATTACTTTGTAAAATGCATTGGAAGAGTTACTTTATTCTGTAACTACTTTCATAATTCAGCTCTTATGTTACCCGTAATGCTCCCAGGTCTGTGTGGGACAAAGGGAAGTTTGCATCCAAAAAAGTGATACATATGGTTTTAATTGCTTTTTGCTGGGAAGTCAGGATCCAATGTAAAGAAAAGTTATTCCAAACTCCAGCTTGCAAACCAGGTTTTCATGTGAAAATTTCCAATAAAAAAGCAGCAACAGATGTGGCTGAGGCTATTAGTTTGCTTGGGACAGTTTTTTTAAGTCTGTCCACTTCCAATCAACCACCATCTACTTCTTCCTAATCAACACTGCACTTAGCTCAGTCAAGACTCTCCCTACAAAATCTCTTCCCAGAAAGAATCAGCTGTACATACAGCATGGCCCACTACCTTTCTTTTCCTTCACTTCTCTTTTTTAAAAATAACGTCTGTCCGAATTTTTCCTTTAATTCTTCAAATCACAAATTTGACATAAAGTATCATTTTTAAATGAGGTAATGAAATAGGTATCAAACTAACACTAGCCAAAGCAAAAGAACACAACTTTCAACTTCCATAAAATATAACCAACATTCTCCTAATTTGATTCCTTGGTCTTGGCTACAGTAACTCAAGGCATTAGGCACAGTAAACCTTCAGTTACAGAAATTGTATGCTTGGGGCAAAGATTATATATCTTTCATGTCCTGTACATCTATTTTTCTGACATAATATTAAATCTGTCTAACATTTGGGCTTTCAAATCAACATTCCATTTATAACCAAGACATGAAAAAAAAAAAATCCCATACAAACGAAAACCAAAAAGAAATTAAAATACTGTAAATACTGACTTAATATGCAACAGCTTGAAAAAGCGCAAAAGAGGATGGTTTTAACCTATAGTCTACATACTGTTATTAAGGTATCTTGTATTAAATGAAAGAATATTTACCAGTAAGTTCCAAGTGAACATGAGGATAAGAAATGCTCTGAAAAGCACTGAGGTTTTCCTTCTATGCATATTCTTACCATGGCATGTCACCACACAGGTCTGTGATTTGGTGAGAGAGCACTTTTCAAATGAGAACACCTGACTACAGTCAGGAAACCCTTTCATTCAACAACAATTCTTCTGTGATGAAAGTTTTTGGTAAAGAAGTTATCCCAACAATGAATAATAAAAACAGGAGTTTCTTAATTTGAATACTGAACTCAGAGATTATTTTACACAAAGAGACAGCTAAAAATGACTTGATGAGTTGTGTAGCCTAGCAATCCAAATTAATAGAAGTACTCTATTCAAAAACAATCCAAGAATTAGCTTTTGCTGTCATTCTTAAGCGAGTTGGCACTCTGTTCTCTTGTCTTAACACAAAAAGGAAGAAAGAAACAGACAAAATTCCCACGGTTTTCAGATATTTTTCATATTAAGGTTTCCAGTTCTTCAATGGCCATTCACAACACACATATAATTCTATAACTCAGTGACTTATAATTCTGAACCCTATCCATGATGACATCTTCAATCTCAGAAAAGAAGTCTGTGTGCTGTTAATAATTACATTATCAACTACGATTTTCACTTGATCTGAAAACACAAGTAGACGCAATCAAATTAACGTACTTTGGCTTATGTTAACTCAGTGCCCAACATAGCCGTCTTTCGGGTTGCTCAGGAAACATTCCTAGTGATTTTAACATCCTTTTAGAAGGAATTCCTGGACATAACTGGGTGATGTCTAGCTCTTTAGAGACTGTGGACACATGTATCCTCTTGAGCATCGATTTGGCCGGGAGGCTGGAAATATCAACAGTTTACGGACTAAAGCACAAGAAGAACAAGAAAATAAATCCTGTTTATAAGAACATGGCAGCCATCAAACATTTGTTAATGTTCTATAAAGGGCTCCCAAAGTTCATTAAAAATAATATAAGCCTTTCTGTTCCTTTCTTGAGAAAAGGCATATTGCTTCTGTACATAAGGACAAAGATGTACTACAGACAGGGATTTTGGTCTTTCGTCAAGAACAGCAGCATTGCTTCCCTCATGCCCTCAGACTGAGGTTGCAAATTACTTGATGCAATTTGCTTGACAAATGATATAATTAAAAAATTTCTGCAATACATGGCTGCTGTTACTTTCATTTTCTGCGCCTCTTTCTTGTTTCTCCTCTCTGCCACTCTTTCTCTGCAACAACATTCAAGTCTCAATTCCTCACTGGTTTAGTATCTCCATTCTCCTAAATAGTAGCAGAGAAGTGTCACAGAGGAATGGACTTCAGATCTGAAAATAAAATAAATGTATGGGCAGGGGGCTTATACTTGTGCTTTATAGGCACAGCCACCAAGGCCAACAATATAAAACCAACTACATAAAGAATGTTATGTCATGCAAGCTGTACTAACACACCATGCCACCCGCAAGGCTGGTGGATTAAATATTTACAGTCTTTATCTATAGGATTTCTTGGAGGAAACTGCAGCAGAAGCCAGAGCAAGAGCAGTTTTAGAGCAAGAAGCTTTGCAGGGTTTAACTTCAGGGAAGAGACCAGGCTCCTTTGTATTGCCTGCCAGCAAAAAGATGCAAAGAGGAAATTTTGCTTCAATACCTGCCCACCCAACCCGCTTGTTTTTAAGCCGATTGCTCAACTCTATACCTCTCATTTTATCTGAACACAGACATTTTCTCTAATCTGAAACTAAAATAAGCAGCTGAAAGGAACAAAAGAATGTCCTATGGTCTAGAGAAAAGTCAAAAGGCTCAATCCTTTCATCCAGGTGCTGCTCAAGTAAAAGAACAGCAATGCAGTAAGTGTACAAGTACCTTCTTTTCAATTCTTCCTCTTCTTACACAAATCCAATTTCTAGACATCTGAAATATCCGCAACTCACGCCAATGTGCCTACAGTCAGCATCGTGCTTGAAAAATTCTCTGAGACACACTGTTAACCAAAGCCATGAACTGAAGTATACCAAGAAAGTGCTTGAGTTTTCTCTCATTTTGAGACTGCTTGTCTCAGTTTGATGTAAATGGCTGAAAACAATATACAAAACTAAGCAATTCAATAATCACAAAAAAGGACAGAAGTAGTTCAGATAATTACCATCAAAATAATTGTAAAATGTTGGTGTTACCATGTAGCAATGACAGAATGGTTGAAATGATGTCTAATTTTCAGTTGTACTGCTGAAATATAGATTCAAGATCCTGATGTGGCTACTGTGAATGCTTGGGTTTTGGGATCTAGACATTCTCTACAAGCAAGTTTCAGGACATCTACTGGATAATCACTTCCCAATTTTTGGCTTTCTGCTAAAATAGAATTACTTTTTTAAAATTTTCTTTTAAATATAGGTTACTCTATGCCCGTTTATTCAAAATAATTTTATATTCCAGTGATTGGAGAGCTTATTCCATTTACCAAAGCATGACTTTGCTCCTGCTTACTTTTTTAACCTACAGTCTCCATTACACTGTGAACATCACCATTAAAGAATGTGCTTTGTTCTTTTGTTGTGGAAAAAAAAATAATTCCACAATTCTTTCTTTGTTGGTTTTGGTTCTTGTCTTCTTGTCTTTTTAATTAACACTCAGGATTTCTTTTTTTTTTCTCTTTTCCTAATGTTATTTCCTATCTGAAAAACCTAATACTACAGCACTTCTCTATTTCTCATGTGGTTGTAACAAAATACAGTGGGAAATCTTCAATTTTATAGCTTCATGATTAAGGTAAGTGAAGCTGAATAAAGAAATGCTCCTATAAAACTAAAAAACACCAAAGAAAGATTTGTAATTAGTACAGGTTCATAAAGATTCTACAGAGAAAATATACATTTTTGTACATTATAAAACATTCTTCTAAGGCCAATGCAAATTAATATTTACAAATTGTTCTGACTCTTTTTCTCTACGTATACAATAGTTCACTTGTTAACACTGACATATTTATCTGGCTTTTCCCAGTTGTAGGAAAAAATTATGTCAATTTTCCCTCAGACTGCCTTCCTATTCTGTCACACACATTATTTCATGAAACATGAATCCAAATGTTCTGTTTCTTTTCAATTTCCTTTCACCACAAATTCCAGAGTCCCCCTCTCCATGGCTTTTAGTAACAATTCAGCCTTTCTAGTCTAATGGCAAAAACTCAATACTGCTGTCTTTAATCAGGCTACTTTTCACTTCAGTGTCTTCAATACTGAAGATTCAGCCCTTTGTTAGAACTACTTCTTCTTTCCAGGTCAGAAGTTATGCCTGTGATTCTACATTAAGCATCTATTCTCATAAGAAACAGCAAGGCTCGACAAGATGTCTGAAAAACACAGAATACTCACACACAGAAGAAAAAGAAAAAAGAAGAAAAGTAATGGATTTTAATAAAGAACATCTTTTACAAGTTGTAATAATCAAGTAGTCAGGCACTTCTAAAAGAGTCAGGTGGCCCTGTATTGGGATATGGGCCATTAGAGTTACCGTTAATGCAAAGGTAATGCATATTACTTGGAAAAGAAAAAAAAGAAAAGGGATGTTTAAATAATTAGAAGGAATATCTTTGTCTCTTTCCTTTCCAAATTAAAGAACCATTCCTTAGTTGGCTCAAGCCATCTATGATTGCAAGTCTGTGTCAGACTTCCAACAGCTGAACAGATGAAGGTCCAAAGAAGCTGGGTTCAAATTAAAATCACAGAACTGACATGGGCCTGATACTTTCTGTCCTAAAGTGCAGAAATGCAAGATGTGACAAACTGTACAAATAAGAGGACACCTTTTACCGATGAACTGAGACGAAAAACACCATTAGTAAGTGGATTTTCTTTCTTCGCTGGCTGCAGTTCTTGAATGGTTTGTCCTGTAGACACCATACTGCAAACTCTAACCTCAATGTCACAAAATGAGTCACAGGTATACATGTGAATCCCTATAAAAGTAAAAAAAGGAAAATAATTTGCTTGGAAGAAATACCTGTCTTTCACATACTGCAGAAAGGCAAATCCCCAGCCTGCAATATAATTTGATACAGACTATATCAAGACTGAATAGGCAAGTCTTACACATTGTTTACCTCACCTAAGAGCATCCTTTTTCAGCCATATCTCTTGATCCCAAAGGGTCAGAATACTCCAAAGAAAATACTGCACATGTAAAAACTACACATGTAAATAGAACACAGTAGCAACCAGTATGTAAGAAAAAGAAATATCCTCTGGATCTGTGGCCCAGCTGATGACATGAAATGTTATAAGAACCCTTTATGATCTTTCATTATTTAACAATAGTATATACAACAACCCAACTGAGCCATACAGCTGTGAGACACAGGGGGTAAACATTCTGAATTGTGTACTCACATGAAAGATTCAGGTCCCTCTTCCCACTGAAAGCTGAAGGACACACACCTGCGTTGATGCTCAAAGCCCACTTGTGTGGACTTCATATACATAGAGAGAGAGACCTGCTGCCAGCTGCAGGTTCTGTTCAATCAACAATATAAACTTCAGGTTCTTTAGACCTATGTCCCACTGTAGCTGGGGAATATACCATGAGGAAGAATTATTCTAGAGACAGCCTGCAGTACAAATCAAAAATAGCGTAAGAAGTGAATCTCAGGGTAACTCAACATAAAAAGCCAGGAACATTGTCTATTCCATTGGACTGTGTACATTTTAGGACTCTAAAAAAACCCCAGATGTTTGGTTTTAAAATATATACATTAAGCTCAAAATTAGTTACTGAAATGAACAGCAGTTCTGATTCAGATGTGTTTATAAACATAGAGGTTATGCTGAAAGATATACAGGCATTTAAAAATGCTATGGTTATTTGTATATGACTATCTGTATGTAAGCTGGCTTCAAGTGTTATGCTTTGATTAATCCCTAAAAGGCAAACTTTCAAAACTAAGGACAATTTACAGTAACAGAAACCACAGAAATTATATGGAAAAAAAGATTTGCCTATGGAAAATATCGGGGGTTTAGCTCACACGTACTTCCTTCTGCAATACCACTCCTTTTTAAGGACACCGATGATAGGCACAGATTTGCTTCAACAGTGTCAATACCAATGGAAGATGTAACCAAGTCACAGTTTGGGAAGAGCACCAAAGACATGCCTCTGGCTCTTCAGTTTTGAGAAGATGTAGCACCTCACAGAGACAGTAGCAAACAAAACCAGAGTTTGTCCCTGAAACGGGTAGGACTGCAGACTGATTGGAAATTACCTGAACTCTTCTGGGTTTTATCTAACCAGGTGATACTGGAAATCTGTTCAAATCAAAGTATTCTTTCATGGGATGTATGTAAGGAAATGCTAAAAAGTGGTTTTAAAAAGTATGGCAGAATAGGTAATAAAAATATTCAGCCATGCTCATCCTGTCCCAAGGGCAAGTCAAGAAACAGAAAGAAACAGAACACAGCTGAAAACATTTTAAGATAACTCATCATGGAGAACTCCATACCACAGATTCCTAAAGGAATGCACAAATTATACCTCTCCATCATGGGTGTGCATAGAGACTGGATTTTTGGTGGTAGAAAATTTTTGCCCTATGATGGTAATTAGATGCTTTAGCACTGAGTTGTAAAATCAGGTATATGATCCTAATGCATAACTACAGCTCCTTTTTATGCAGTGATAATTATTTGCCCATTTGGCTTTTCTATATAGTTGCAGGTTTGGAACAGCAAAAATTAATGGTTCCTCTTTCCTCTGAGCTGATGGTAGTGAAAGGTTCACATGAAGAGAGCTGTTGGAATGATGAATGTTAATTAAATAACAGAAGAGAGCTACCAAAGATAGAGCAGTTTTCACAGAGTTGAACTTCATATTGAGAAAGAATGGCATCGGAGAATGTAGTTTTCTTTCTAAAAGACATTTTCACATGTTTAAAAAGAAAGAAAAAAATTAAATATGGAACTGTGGAAGCTGTCTTGGACTGAAAAGTACTCCTGAGGTCAGCGCTATATAAGAAGGATGACTTTAATGAGTCAAAAAATTAAGGCAATAAAGTGAGACACTGCAACCACGTTTACTGTCCTTAGATCTGATCCTAAGAATGAGGAAGAAAGAAACTTCTTAAATGATAGAATCAGTAACCTTGAAGACAGTTATGAAAAGCTACAGAATTTGTACAAAACTCTGTAAGGCTGTAATGGAATATACCAAGTTCCTCTATTTCCCATTAAAAGAGGAAAGGGATGTTTTGAAAAGACCGAGCACCTTTTGTTGAGATATTTAGACAGATTCTCACATTTCCAATCCTCTGGTGGAAATTTAAATGCTAAAGTTCCAGGTACATCTTAATAAAGCTACACAACTGAATTCATCTCATAGTGAACAAAAGGAAGGGAAACATTATTCAGGAGTATTATTCAGTCCTTAGAGAAAGGGTTTCCCAGAAGACTGATGCCTGAGCATGTTGTTAGAGCCGAACAGGATTTTCACAGTATACGTCCAGAGGATGCATAACTCATGATATGTGATCAAGCAATTGTATTGTTCAGATCTGGCTTGCCGTGGTAGTTGAAGGCTTCAAAATTCAGGAAAACAGTTTTATATTTTTTCTACAGACAGAGAGCTGAAGCACAGATGAGCCAACATGTCCACCATCACACGAGTTGTCAGTGAATAGGGAAATCAGGACAATAAAGCATGAGATGAGCCACCGGACTCTTCTGCTTTGGAGACCATGGAAGAGGACCTCAGTGCTCACAGGGATGCAAGCCTAGAGAGTATTCACTGTGCTACTTCTATTCCTCTTACTGTAAACTGGTATTTGGCACTATCCTAATCTGGAACTAAACCAGATGTGAAACTGATGACTGCAAAAATCAACTGTTAGTCTATTAAAGATTGAATTTACCACTGTATTTGGAGGAAGACTGAACAGAGTTCTTCATAGGGACAAAAACATCCATGTTCTGTTTATCCTACAAACCCCAAAACGACTAAGATTTCATCCAAAGTTTTTACCGTATTCAGTTGCGACAAGCTTCAAGGCAGCTTTGTTTAACAGAACCCATTTTGTCTCTTACTTACCTGGCATTGTATGTATGTACAATAAACCTTTGTGCATTGTAATCTCTGTACGAGTAAGAGACTTAAAAACGTATAGGGTCTAACAGCTATGGACAGAGACAGCAACTTCCTACTTAACTTGATCTAGAAAGCTAAAATCTCACCTTATTTATGTACACACAGCTTAACTGGAGCCAGCAAATCTTCTATTTGCTTGGGCTAAGAATATGGCCCAAGATTTATGATAAAATAAGCCTCTAAGTACCTCATTTCAACTGTGCAAGAACACTTTTAGATACAATGATCACTCATTCCTTTTTAAAGTATTAAGACTTTGTCTTTACAAATTATCTGTTTCCTTGTTTTTTCTTGGATTTTGCTGCTGGCAAATCAAAACTTTCTGCTGCCATCTCTTACTCATGTTTCTGGTACCAGGAACCCCAGACCTGCTCTATCAAACTCGACGCGTGTCAAAAAGGCTATTCTGAGTGTTTTCACTTGGCTTTAAGCCAATAAGATTATTTTGCAGGAAACGCACAAAACTGGAACGTATTTTCTATTTACACCGATAAAGTCAGTCAGCTGGAATATATTAAAGAATTTGCTGGAGCTAAATTAAATTTTCTAGTAACTGCATCACCTGATATTGAAGTAATAGAACTTCTCAATTCTAATGGGTTTATTTGAAGACCTGTTTCTTGCAGATTTTATGTCCAAAACGATGACACATGAAACAACTTCAACTCTGCTTGACGCTGTACGGCTCAAGATCAAGCTCTTACTCTTCTGTGGCTAGGAGTAAAATTGCATTAAATTTTAAATTATCTCTAATAAGCAGCATGTGCTAACACGCTTGTCAGAATTGCTCTATTTACAGCAACAGCGGAAATAAGTATTTTTCAATAATTGACTCAGCATATTTACAGATGCTGAGTTTTAATTATGATATACAATGGTAATTAGGAAAAATGTGGAAGGCAATACATTTCATAGAGGATTCGATTTTCTGTGAAATGAATGAGACTCCTTAAGAAAAGATGGAACCACTGAGACAGAAATGTAGTAGTGATTCTTTGTAAGTCTTTTTAGACATTTGCTACTACACATTTTTAAATCTTCTAGCTTAATTTCTAACTGTTCTTTCTACCTTTATGTCTAAAAAGAATTTATATTATGGTAAAAAAAGAAAGTAGGGAAAAAAAAAGTAAGGAAGCCAAGGAAATATTACTGCACAATAAAACCCCAAATACTCAAACTTTGGAAACTATAAACAAGTAAAGTAAGTTCATTGTTCCAACAATAAATAGTTAGGGCCTACAAATATCCATAATGTCTACCAGCAGACTAGCAAATCAACCTGTTACACATACTTTTGTGATGGTGTTAGTGGTCTGTTGATATCCCAGATTTTCTTTTCCAATGTAATAGCTGAACTTGAATTTATAAAATACCTGCGCTGTATGTTTTGTTTTTTATGACTTTTTGGCTCACAAAGAACAAGCAGGAGTGTTTTAAAGTCCCCAGGGACCTGTTCTTAGTGCACCTCTATTTCCAACTGTTTTGGGTTGTGCGTTTGGTTTGTGGGGTTTTTTTGAAACAATGATCTAAACATAAAATCTCTATTGCAAGCATGGAGAAAACAAAGAAATTAGTAAGCACATAAATAATTAAAGAACTAAAGCAATTTGGCTACTGCTACAGAATAATCTACGAGGTTAAACAATGACAAATCAACAAAACATCTTTTATACTGACAAATGCAAAATAGCACCTTTGAGATTAAAATACAACTTCGGGCAATAAAAGACTTAAAAAAACCCTAAGGTTTGGAATGTCTTCCTACAGCACAACTAAAACAATACAGATTGCAAGCCCCCAAATAAGCTACTGTTGGACGGGGAAGAAGCCACAGCCGTATGGCTCCATGCCACAACCCAAGGAACCTTGGCACAATACTGCTCCAGGAGACAATCTGGTCACCACCAAGTGAAACTGATCTACCATTACCCTACCACTGAAAAAGGGTTACAAATTTCTCTGCTTCTGGCCAGAAGGCAGCTGTAAGAGACTTGGATCAGCTCATCAATTCAAATGGAGACAAGAGTGGAGTTTTTTCTTCCATGGTAGATTTAGTGAGATGAGCAAACTTGATTCACCACACTACAACTGGGGTACCAGAGCCAACTCAGGGGGAGGAATGGGAACGTGTGGTTGAGGCTGAAGGAAGAACAGCCCGTTCCCTCCAGCAGCAGTGCAGGCTTTGACCAACTTTTAAGCCAATAAATAGCTACATTGCTTCCAGAGCCACATCAAGAAAAACATGCCATACAGCAATGCTTGCAGACAACTGCCGTAACATGTGTTTCTTATGAAATATGGTGACCAAAAAAAGGAAAAAAGCAAGTAGCAGCAATACAACAATCTCTGGTTGTATACGAAGAGAAATTTCAAGTACAAGTGAAGAACTGGCTACACCTATACACAGTGGTAGAAGGCAGCCTAGCAGTTATGTCTCCTAAACCTCAAGACAGAGGCAGTTATCACTTCGAAGCCTTAAGAGAGAACCTACTCTTCTATAAGGACTAGGTTCTGTAAAGACTGTAAAGAAATCTCATTCTCCATTTGATTCCCAGCAAGTCTAGATCATTATATAAAAATGATCACATGTATTCTGCTGTTTCCAGTTTGCATATTTTATTATTCTTTTTCCATTTCTGGGAGAAGGGAAACAGGAATAAAAGGAATATACTTAATTCCTTCAAAATTTTACATATTGGTCATCAACTAAATTACTATTCTCAGATACCAGTGTGCACTGATTGCCCACAGAGAGTCATGGCAATCACCCCACATTTAATCAGATGGGATGTTTACTGTAGGTCTTACTGACAGGAAGGGAGGCAGGAAACAAATCATCTCCCTTTTCAGCGTGCATGATGACACACCTGCTGAGATCATCTTAGCCAACTAATCATTTTGCATAGACCTCAAAAACTGATAATGTTCTAACCTCTGCTTGTTTTCAGCTGTTCTAAAAAAAAATGTTTTTATTTATATAAAGTTGCCAGTCTTAGCAGGCAGATAACTGGGTAAAATTTAACAGATGTGACACGTTTGGTCCCAATGAGACTAAATGGTTTATTGATCCTTTCCAGTCTTAAACGTTATGAAAGCCAGACCCGTGTGCAGACAGATCTGAATTATGATGAATCCCCAGGTGAAAAGAACAATTGTGGCTAATGACAATTGGGGGCTGTGGGGGGTGGTGAGGGGGACAGGAGGGGGTGTGTTTAAGAAAAATCAAAATCAATGCACTATAAAGCAATTTCTACTTCCAAATTAATTCCATTTGACTGAGCATACAGCCAGATGCATCACATAGCATTGGAGGAGATCTTCACTGCATGCATGCTTACAAGAGTATATGCTGTATACCATCAGGTGGAATCCATAAACCATCAATTGCACCTTGCTTCCTCTAATGACATTCATCAAGGCAAAAGATTTAAGTCACAGCCACAGGCATAGAAGACAGCAAAAGATTTCTGGTATTTTTCTGAATATATGCCAGTTTCTTTCGGTTTAACACACGTAAATAAAGGCAAAAATTAAAAAAACCCAACCAAAACCAAAGAAAAAAGGCAATTTACACAGACATTTTGCTTACTCGTGGTTTGATATCATTCAGGCCATGGACTGCTCTTGCTTCATTTGTATAGTATCAAGCATAACGATGTCCTGGGTCATAGCAGGAATCCCTAAGGTCTAGTGTAATATATGTAATGAGTAATAATGCAGTCTCCTGCTGTTTCCTGTGTCTCTAGCTGCTACGCTGACCTTCTTGTCTTGATACTGCACATGTCAGCTGGCCCCATTTGCTTCTGGAATTAGCATTAAAATGGCAATCCTTAGAGATTATGCTACAGCCAGAGTAATGATAATGGAGATTTGGAAAGAATTTCTAGGGTTTTTGAATTGCATATTTTAAAACACAACACTTTTGCTATGACAATATGAAGCAAAGTTAAAACTCACTGTTTTCTTTTAAAAAAATAATAAAAGATTACTTTAAGAAATCTGTGTCAGGAGATATAGTTCTCCATCTCCATCTCTTGTTGCCAAGACAGCCTGCAGATCTATTTGTCAGAGCAATGCCATTAACAAGATTTTATTGCAAGTTTATCTTAATTGAAAGAATAAATGTTTTTCCTTTCTAAAATGACTGCTACAGACACAAAAATTCCTGCAAACTTTGAGCAGATTTTAAAATGAAAGGGAAACTAGATTAGTTTAAAAATGTGATGAGTAATTCTAAAATAGGTGGAAAGAACATATTACTTGATGAACAGTAATTTTCAGATATTGAACTGATTGGTTAATGAAATTTTGCATGGGCATTGTATCTTGGAGGATTCCCGTGATGCTATATGTCAAAGCTGTTATATATTAAATCTAATGCCTTCTATTGAACTAAACTGTGTTTTCTACATTTGTATAGTCTGCCCTTTACCTGAAACTCAGTAGGAAGATACTGTCACAATAGATTTGCAACACCGTACTAAAGCTCAGGGAGAAATAAGATTAAGAAATAGCATATAACACAGTCTGTAAATTAAAAGCTTTTTTGTCCTAAGATTAATGTTAATGTTTAAAACTCTGAGTTTACAGTGCATATTTATAGTTTTTTATAGTGAACATATATATCTATAAAAGAATACACAGATTTGGATTCTTGTTTATATATTTATGATGCATGGAAAATATAAGGAAATAGATTTTGCACCACGAGCTATTAACAATGTAAAGAAATATAGTGAAATACTGCACTTTATAAATTATTTTTTCTAACATATTTCCTGATTACGTTTGCATCATGTCAAACCCAAAACACTAGTGCCTAGTTAAGTATTTAAAAAGATGAATACTTCTAGTAAGGAAAAAA
The DNA here is from genome assembly GCA_004320125.1 of Scolopax mira. Taxonomy (NCBI): domain Eukaryota; kingdom Metazoa; phylum Chordata; class Aves; order Charadriiformes; family Scolopacidae; genus Scolopax; species Scolopax mira. Next base: position 15,098 of record BJBW01008672.1, read on the forward strand.
TTATATTTTTAATGTGGCAAAAAGAAAGATAAAATTCAGTTTCTGAAAGTTGTAATTGGACAAATTCAGTCCAGAATATATAGTGAACACTCAACAGTCAAGGAACGCAATAGATTCTCCCTCACTTTGAATCTTTTAATTAAGATTAGATGTCTGTCTTAAAGATATGCTCTAGCTCAACCACAAATTGCAGGTTAGATGTTGAAATTACTGAGTGAAATTCTAAGGCTTGTGTTATGCAGGAGGTCGATTTCTGGTCTACATTTATACTGGGATGAAAGGCACTCTAAAACTAAGTAGCACATAATTTGATTTCTGTGCATTTTGAAGTCAACGTGTGTTCTCGGGGGGGTCAGGAAGAAAGAAAGAAAGAATGCAGGCACACAGACTGCAGTCTCTTTCTTCTAAATGAAGAGGATAATTTACCTTTCTTGTATGACAATGCTTTTTAACTGTAGCAGTAGTATCCATAGTTTAGAAAAGATGCCAATATTTACAGTATTTTTTTTTTATATTTACAGAATATGTTGATTATTTACAGTATTTTTAAATAGGAATAAAAGTTACTTAATTTATTTGTCATCGTGTCACTCAGACTTCATCTCAGCTTACTAATCTACAGTCCTGTGGAACAGCTTAGAGGAATAATACTACTATAAATGATCAAGGGAATTTTATCACTTGAAACACTTACTAGCAGGTAGGCACTTTCCACTAACACTACATGGAATTAAACTGGATTTCTAAGAAACCTATGCAAAACAGTTGCTGTGACACAATTTAAAGATTTTATAATCTCTTTATATACAGTGTGGTACAGAGACAAGATTCCATATATTAACTCAAAAGCATCTTCAACAAACTGCAGTAAAAAGACGTATTGAAAGACTTAGAGGACTAGTTTATACAGAAGTGTGCAGACATGCTAACTTTTCTCTTTGCTAAGACATCATGAAATGGAACTATCCTGGAAACCATCTTTGGATATCAAGGTTGGAAAAGAGAGGGTCTGCTTAGACTGTACAAGTTTAGTGGCCTTATTTACAGCGACAGTCACACTGAGCTTTGAACTTTAAACTGAGGCTCAGAACTTGCATACATTATTAAACGCTGGCGATGGAGCATGGAGCCCCCAGACGCTGCAAGGCCAGAAATGAGCCAGGCCGGGCTGACTCAGCGCTACGTGCTCTGTAGATAGATGCCCTGAAGCCCATGGGGTTACAAAACCCTTCCCTTCCCCCTCCACTCCTGTTCCTGTCATTAGTGGGCTGGCACCAGGCTGGCAGCTGCAGGCAGCTCATCCCTATTCAGCTGTCAGTAGGATGGGGAGCCGAGGACAAGCAACACCTTCCCTTGCAGGGAAAGGCAGGCTGCTTCGGAGGAGACATTGCCCAGGTAAACAGCAGCACTCCGGAAACAAACAGCTCGAGATAACTTGTTCCTCCAGGTTAACTCCCCATGCTGTGTGCCAACCTTTGTCTGCAGCAGCGACAGGTCCTCATCTGAAATCCATTGTGGCCCAAAAGCCCTCCCTTCCATCCTTTCTGTCCAGAGTCTTTTCCCGCCACTTCTCAGCTCTAGTCGCCAACTGATGTCATAGAATCATAGAACAGTGTAGGTTGGAAGGGACCTTAAAGACCATCTAGTTCCATCCCCTGTCATGGTCAGGGACACCTCCCACCAGAGCAGGTTGCTCAAAGCCCCATCCAGCCTTGAACAGGCCTTGAACACTGACAGGGATGGAGCACCCAGAACTTCCCTGGGCAACCTGTTCCAGTGCCTCACCACCCTCACAGGGAAGAATTTCTTCCTAGTATCTAATCTAAATCTCCCCTCTTTCAGTTTAAAGCAATTACCCCTAGTCCTATTGCTCCACTCCCTGATAATAAGTCCCTCCCCATCTCTCCTGTAGGACTGTTTTAATTACTGGAAGGCTGTATAATGTCTCCCCAGAGCCTTCTCTTCTCCAGGCCAAAGCAACACTAACTCTCCCAGCCTGTTCCTCATAGGAGAAGCGCTCAAGCCCTCTGATCATCTTTGTGGCCCTCCTCTGGACCCACTCCAACAAGTCCATGTCCTTCTTGTGTTGAGGACTGCAAAGCTGGACACAGTACTCCAACTCTGTATCAACTTTTTGATATGTGTTAGAGCACAGAGAAAAGGAACCTGTTGTCTGAACAGAAGATTCAGAGAGAGAAAGAATAAGTTTTAGGCTTGACTCTGGGTAGAAGTCCTCAGCCCTTGCCCAGCCATGGTCATCAGTCCAAGTCTGGCTGAACTGGGCCTTATCAACACCTTATGTGCTTCAGCATCAGCAGCCCACACCGACCATGGCTTTCCACCCACGTGAACCAGCCTGCTGTAGGCTGCACACACAGAGCATCTCTCACTCTTGCTGACATATTTTTTGTAGCTCAAAAGTGGTATGTTGGAATGTGGTCGTTCTCCAAATAGGCTTTCTGCATAAAGGCAAGAAAATCAAATAAACCACAGCAAATTGAAATTTAAAAAAAAAAAAAAAAAACCACAGGGGAGAGAGGCAACAGTGAAACTACCAAATAATGTGTAATTAGGCTCTGGAAAGCCACTCCAGTGATGTGAAAGATGCACCGATGTTAAAATCATTTGAACATTAACTTAATTACTCTCCTTTGGGAAGTAACTGAATCGGTGATGGGATGATCTAACAAGTTTCTCTCCTCTGTGAAAAGGAAAAGGCACTTAATTTTAAAATGCTTACTTGCCAGAGCTATGACATTATCACCTCGATCATTCTTACAATACCAGCACCATTTCCCTATTCCGACTCAACTTTTAACTAAGATGTCAAAGCTGTAATTTTCATCAACGAATAAAAATGGAATGCATTTTTAAATGGCAGAATTACTCATTAACTTCACAGACTCCCTTATCTACTACTGAATGACCATCCCTGAGCTGTCTAACTGAGATCGCCTTAGGGAGTTGCTCCACTATCAGTTGAAGTAGCAGAACTCTTTGAAGTCATACTCTTGTGACATCAAGTTAAAAAGAACTGTCTCCAAGGAATTACAATTACAGTATTTCATTTCCAGGAACATAGTTTTATACTGACCCAACGGTTCAAGGTACACACAGCTTTTCCTTGTCACTATGATAAATTAATAAAGCAAAATATATATTTTATATCTTGCCCATGCCAGAAGGTTTTAAATATGTAGGTAAACAAAAAAATCAAGGTCAGAAAACATCTCCAATAAAACAAATTAAACTGTAATGAGGATTAAAATCCAGGTCATTCATCCGCTTTCCAATTCTATTTACAGTGTGTCTGTGTAGACAATTTACTAAATTGTGTATATCAACAGATTAATGGAAGTGGAAAAGAAGAGAATAAAATCAGTAACAAGGAGAATGTCAATAGTTTGGGTTATAGTTCTTGTTACCATAGCTAAATACAAAACAGCTAAATAATTTGTATGAAGTTTTATCTCTTTATGAAAGGCTACTTTACCTATATTTTTAACTATGATAATGGAAATATGTCTTTCACTAAAATCTACAAACTTTAATTTGGTAGTTCGTAAAACAGTTTAGCATTTTTGCCTTTCTGAAAAAAAGAGGAAAAAAACCTCTCTTCATTATATCACCAGAAAGGCAGTCACAAAGCAATGACTTTGTGTGGTCAGGTTCTAGTGAACAGAAAAAAAGTACCCTGTCAAAACATTACTACTGTTTGGAAAATTTTGTCCACTCACTTTAAAAAAAAGTGATTCGGTGTCATGTGCTTCATAATCAATTTACGAATAGTGCAGAAATACAAAGAAGACTGAACTAAACCCTACACAACAGTAATCTACATTGTTTACATTACAAGACTACATTCTAATTTTTCTACAGGGAGCACTTACAGTTAAATTATAAAGCAATAATTTTTTTTACATAAAAATCCTACTGGGAAATGATATAACCTGAGTAATACAGAGGCAATATGTATAACAGATTAATTACAGCAACTTAAGAATTCCAAGTTGCCTGTATTTAACCGACTGGGAAATGCACATTTCATTGTATTATTAACGCTGTATTAATCTCCAGTATTTCAACTTACCCAGACAGTTAAATTAAACATTTTGGAACAGAGCACTGATAGATCTTAACTTTGTGTTAAAGAGGTTCCTTGCTATAAAAGTTTAAGTATTCATGAGGCATTCAGGTGCAACAGAAAGGACTGATTAACTAAAAGACAAAAGGTATTTGCTTTTACTACTTTTTGAATGCCATTAAATAAAGCAATAGGAGGCAATGGGTTGAGCTTGCTTTTTGTTAGTTTACCACCTTGGTTAAATGATGCATTTTGCTGAGCAAACTCCCTGGAAACTCTGCCTCACTCCCACCATTCTTCGGGTCTTAAAACTTGCAACAATCTGGGCATAATGAGAAGTGATTTGACTGTGATTCTATATGTTTAAGAACAAAACTTCTCTTTGTTGTTGTCCCACTGCGTAAAAGGGGTTTGGGTACCTGCAAGTGTCCTTTTCTAAGGATGTCACATGTAGAAGACCTATGGGCCAGCACTGCAGAATCTGTATCACAGAGAGAGCAACACTAGAAGTAGACAGTTGAGAAAATGAAGAAGAAAATGTGAAACGTTTAGGAATCTCTGTTTCAAAAGGTATTTTCCTACATATGTGTTCATGGACCCCAGTGTAAATGACCCAGAAATCATAAATTCTCCACAAATTCTGAAGTGCGCAGGTGGCAATATTTAACAGCTATGATATTATTCATATTAGTCAGATATGCTCACAAGTATTTAGGAACCTACTAGTTAACAAAATATATTTAAAAAATAATAGAACATAAAAGAATAGCAGAAAGAGAACCAACATAAACAGGAAATTTCCATCAGCTTTATAAAAACAATAGCACATTTCATTTCTCTCCCCCAAATCCCTGCCCATATTGCTCTCTCAACTAAAGAATTCATTACATATATCCATATTTAATCCAACTTTGTCATAAAATCAAAAACTTCAGTTATGTCCTGAAACTCCTGAAATATTTTAATCAATTACTCTGGCAGGGCTTTAGCTAGAGATTGAGCTTTGTCATCACACTTCAGAAAAGATGTCAGCTAACTCTACAGAGTTAAAAGGAAACCAGAAAAGGATAACCAGAAAGTCTAGATATGTCCTCAGAGGAAAACAAGCAACAGTGCTCTAAAGAATGGATAAAACTGAAAGGGAGACATGATAACAGACCCTGTTTGTGTAAAAATTCCTTTCCTGCAACTTCGTAATACATCAGACACATTTCAGTTTCTTACACACTGCTGAGAAGTTTTGCTTGGACATAGTTATCTGTTGGGAGATTTGGGAGCAGACTTGATGTGAATGGTTCAAGAAAGGTTATCTTGCAACTCCCGCAAGATATTACAATCCTATTACGAAGCACGGCTCCTCTGACTCGCACGCAAACTGTGAAGAGCAAAATCACTATATTATTACAGCCAAAATTATGTAGGATGATATTCTCAGGTGTCAAAACCTCTGCTTTTGATTTGCTTAACTTTAGTTCTTCTAAAGTTAGAATTTTCTGTCAGGAAGACAACAGGATGATTGATCCCTTAACGCTGGCTCTTTCTGGAGGTATGGATTAGAATGATCCAACAAATCTTGATCCCCAAAATGCTGCCACAGAATGCATTAAATCTTGGTACTGTCTTATGCATAAAATGTGACTTTTGTGGTATTCTCTTTAAGTGGACTTCTTGTCTTTACTTTCAGTCATAAATTGAAAAAAAGTAATCTAAACCTATAAATGTTTGTAACAAATAAGTTATTGACAGAGCCAGTCTCAATTATCATGAACTGCATCCCACAATTCTTTGCAATGACTCCAAGTAAACTTGGTTTTGTCAGTCATGATTGTATCTGGAGACAGAAGACTGATTTTTTTTTTCCTTTTCATGCAGGTTTTTTTCATTTTTTCTGGATGAATGTGGAGATATGTCAGCAAGTTAACAGATGTTAAATGCTAATTTCAGAGGTTTCACAATAGTTTGCAAAATCACTATATTGAAAGGTTTAACAAGTTTTATGTAGAGAGATATGTAACACGGCAGACTGACAGGAAGGAGAATTTCAAAGACTTTCTTCACATCACAGTCACTATCACAGCAAATAAATCTTTCCACTTCAGATTTGTGTGTGCATGTGAGTCTATGTGCATGTGCATGATTATCAAGTCCCAAAACATCAGCAGTATGATGAAGAAAAAACCACAGGACTAGAGAAACATGCCTAAACTGAAAATATTTATGGGAATGGTAGAGTCCAAATTACCTAAAGTAGGTAGCTCTTGACAAATATAGCTGCCTCCTAAGATTCTGAGGGCAATTTCAATGAGGCCCTTCTTCATCCAAACACATGTGTGGAAGGGCATTTTCTTCTTTATTGCTAACATGTGATAAAGAGGAATTCATAAGAATAACTGAATCAACTACAGTATTTGTTATACCATTATTTCTCTAAAATGGATAAGAAAAACACTATAATTTTGCCTAATGCAAAACTTGGAGACACTTCAATGGTAAAGGCACTACAAAAACGTATACAAGGCAGAACTGTTCAATACTGAGACTTAAAACATCGCCATTGCTGCAGGGGATATTTCTACCCTACAGGATGCTCTCTGTAAAAACAAGTTCCTACACAGTTCCTACTTATTATACCTGCAGGACATAATGAGATTTGAAAAATTCAGTGTTGTGTGAGTGATGCTTTCAAATAGAAGTAGCTTTCCTAAAGAAGCAAGGTTTATATGGATAGATTACCTGTCTCCTTCTAATAATAACTTTGTGGAATACAGTCGCTTTCAACCACACTTAAGATCAGACTATGGTCTCCTACAGATAGGAGATCATATAGAAGATAATTACACTCCTACAAGTTCTGTGAAAATGAGCAGCTAGAGCCAAAAGAGTCAAAATCAACATTTCCAGCAAGAAAAAGGCAATCAAAGCTTTTAGGCACAAATCAGCATATACAGTAATCACAGTTGTCCCATGGCTTACCTAAGTATCATAGACAACATAGAAATTAAGTGTGGTTACATGCTACCTATTCATACACTGAGAAAGAATCAATCAAGAAACACCCATCAGAACTTGTTTTTCCTCTTTTGCCTTTGCCTGTAGATCTGGGGTTTTAACAGAACTGCAGATATCAGGAGAGAGTGCTCCAATGTACAACCCTGATGTGAGGAAAGCTTCTATAATGCTTCTATACAGAAAACACCTCTGATACACTTTTCTTCTCAACCCCTTCCTCTGTTGCTCTAAGAAGCTCAGCTCCACGCAGAGTGACAGAGTCTAAAGCAAATGGAAGGTACCATTATATAAATACAGGATATTCTTGACATTTCCAAAACACCATCAGACCAACAGAGCAGTAAAAATATTTTGGGTTCTAAAGATCTAACTGCTTTGTGTTATTCATGTGCTGTAAATGATGCTGAGTTTCAATAAGCAAATGAAATGAGAAAAGGATTGGGCAAGGAAAATTTGTGTCCTTTTCGATGCAATACATATTTACCTGGTCCAGTTTTCTATTACTCCTAATTAAAAGCAATACATCAGGACAGTTTTATTGTGTTTTTCTGAAGATGAATGTTTCAACTTATCAGTTTGACATCGTCAGCATCAATTAACAACTGGACCTCAAAAGGGCATCTTCTATTATATTCACAATGTATAGCAAAAGGTCTGAATAACAATGGAACAGTTGTGATTTCTGCATGTTAGACTCTGTCTTTCAGAAAAACTATGCAGGAGATAGACATAAAGTTTCCCTCAATCAAATCAAATGGTCCTGCCAAGCTCTCAGCGTAACATACCTCGGAGATGCCAGTTTGGGTCTTGAAAGCAAGAACATGCCTCATCATTGCAGTGATGTGCCCATAAAAATAATTTTATCATCTCCACAAGAATACATACTCTATTATGGCCATATGATACAATCACTGCTGGCTGCACTGTGCTCCATCACACAGCCATACAAAATGCTATTCAAAGGCTTTTTGTTCTTAAAAAAATTAAGCTTTCATTTTAACCATAATTAAGCAATTTACATTAAGAATAGAAAATAACAATAAGAGAAATACTCATAATATGAATATCCTCCTAAGATAACAGATATAGGTTGATAGAACTGCTGTACAACCCAATAAAAAGTATCAGTTTTAAAAAAAATTTAGCATAGCACTGCTTATTTTTTTTTTTCATTCAAAAAATTGTATCAGGACCTCATCCTGTATTTTAGTTAACTTGCCAAGTTATATTTTAAATACACAATCTCTACTGTGTCAATAACTTGGAAATTTATATTACTTAAAAATAGAGTGAATTTGGAATAAAACAGTGCTATAGCATCTGAAAAAAAATGTTTCAAGAACTTCTAGTTTTATTCTTCCTTTCAACTTCCTCTGAAGAATCAAGATTAAAACAGAATACAGTAAGTAACCAAAAGTTAATTTGCTCAAGGTGCAAAAAGATCTATGTTTCTCACTTGAGCAAACACAGAGCTCGTTTTCCAAGTCGCCTAATGAGCAAGTGTTCGAGGAGCTGAAGGTAGTTTTACTCATTCCACTCTGGTTACAGTCAAGCAGAGTCTTGTTCCTAAAATCTCAATTACTGCTTGAGAATTGAAGTGTTGATGGAGGCTTTGTTTATGCTGCGTGTCTTCTGAAAGCCATCTACAGCAAGGCACTTTCTTCTTTATTGGGCAAGTAACTTCAGTCCAAATGAAAGCAGAACAATGACCATAATATTTTTCATAAACCTGTTGGTGGCTTTTTGACCCCTCCAGTCAATGACAAAAAGCTCAAGATAAATTCTAATCCTGATACAAAAAGGTAAAAGCCACACTGATTTGATGAAAAGTCACTGAAATTGCTAAATTGGAAGATTATTTTTGCTCCTTGTCTGTATTGAACTGCTTTAGCAGTTACAGTGGTCGACCCTGAACGTGGAAAACCCTCTCTGCTGAATTTAATACTAAATATTTGTGAGTTAAAAAATAACTCAAAATATGTCCTTCACACCATCACCACAAGCACAAAATATTTGAGTACAAAGGGTGAAATAGGCAAGAACTACACTGCTTGACTACTTATCAATTTAGCAAACATTTCTGAAGGAGTACAATGAAATTAAGTATTTCATTTTACTTTAGTCCTCAGTTGAAGAAATTAGGACTATTCCAAAAATCAAAACAACTTTCACTCAATTCCTTATGACATGCCACCTGTCTTTTAAGTACTTTAATGCATTTTAAAGTATGAATAAAATGCATTCTCTTATTCAAACTTTGTAGTGTGATAAACATAAACGGGCACGGAAAATAGATAAAAATAGCTGAGCTATATCTAACAGATATATAAATATATATAAACTCATACACACAGAACTATGCAGACATATGTATATACAAAGATAGCAAGTTAGCTTTGTGTAGTTGTGGAATACTACCTACTGCTGAAATAATAATAAAATAAACAAACATTATACCCATTTTTTTAGAGACAAATTGTGTTGTTTCCCACCCCCCCTTCCAAAAGAATAAGTGTACAAACATACTCCACAGAAAAAAAAAACCTGCTTCAAAAACTGTGGTTTGAGATTGCCTGTGACTGGATATGGTAAAATAACAGTAGTAAAAAAAATAAAAATCTACACGTTGTCATCTACACAATATACTAGAAATGTAAGACAGAAAAGACCATGTAGAATACAAAGGAAAATGGGAAACTTACATAATGCTCTGGAAATTACTGATTTATTTTAACTCCTTTTTAACATCGAGTGTTTATACAGTCAGAGTATTTACTACCAAATTAGGATGGGGTTTTCAATAGCTCTCAATGTTGGTTAAATCTGCTACCACTGAAGTTAATAGGGGCCAGATTCACAGATGGTGTAAATCGGCTTAATCCTATCAAATCCAGCTTTGAGTGTTTTATCACTAACTTCACCAAGTACAGATTAGGCCACTGCCGAGCCCTTGGAAAATCCCACTCCTTAATTCTACTGCACACAGTAAATTTAAAGCCCAGTAATTAAAAAAAAATGGAGAAAATAAAATTCTAGTTGCAGTGAGGCTACTAGCTCCAGAGTAGTCCACTTGGCCTCTCAAGGAACATCCCAGCTGGGGCCTGTAATCCCAGTTTTCAAAGACAGACAACCTGTACATATTATTACTAAAAAGAATCTTGGCTCTTTCTAAGGGAAGTAGTATTATGCTGACTAATTTGCAACCAGCTACTCGCTTGTGAACAAAATATTCTCAAAGCTATTTGATAAAATCAGGGGAGGCCAATAACATGTACAATAGCTAATTTTTGTATTATCTTCATCTGAGTCAAATTAAGACTATAATTACAATGTATTCATCTCATTATGCAACTGTACAACTGAAAATATTGGTTTGGTTAATTTGCCATCAATCTTAAGAAGCTGTAAATTGCTTTCTAAATAATACCTTGAAAGCAAAGAAAGGGACTTTGTCATTAAAGCAAGACGAATGATCTCCTCTGCAGTTAGCAACTTTTAGGGATAAAAAAAAAAAATCATAGTGTATACAGTCAAGTGAACATTGCATGAATACTGTTAACTTTCATCTATACAATTTAATAACAAATCCACTAGCTTCAGATATTCCAAAACATTTCTATTTGTTAGAAATAGTTTTGTACCACAGACGAAGAACTGGAGAGACCAAACTGCTGAAGCACTGAAACATCAAAGAATTGATTAGGTAATGTGATCAGAGGACTCTTATCAGGTAGTTTATACACAGTTCGGAAAAGCAAACCCCTTTTTGAAGTCCCTTCCCATCTTGTTTGCAAACCCTCACTCTCTCTGTGGTAACCCCAGACAGGTGGATTTTGTACTCTCTCATTTAATGCTCAATGCCTCTCCTCTTGAGATATTCTGAAGTTACAGGGCCAAAGAGGGAAAAAAAAAAAAAAAAGAAAAGAAAAAGCATTTGGATGAGCTGTGTATCAGGGAACAGTCAGATCTCCCAGTTGACTACGCAGGTGACCGGAGAGAACAGTCATTGCCTGAAGGGTCAGGGTTATGAGAAGGCTGAAGGCATCACAAGTAACTCTGCTCTCCCCAGGGTCCCTGAAGGAATAATGAGGTGCTGTCTCTCTTGGGAAAAGCATAACATGGACATTGGAAGCAACGCTCCCCAATATGTTTTCTTTCAGTTAGAAGGACGCCACTCCTGTTCTGCATACTTTTCTTACACTTCCATGACATTTTCTCCATTCCAAATGTCTCCAAAGTTAGTGAAAAAGTGACTTGGGATGCTTCCATGTTATAAAGACACAGAACACAACAGGAAAATTGTTTCTGAGGTTCTTACACTGATTTAATAAAACTGTCAAAAAGAGTCAATGGCCCATCATCCTGTCTCTGGCACAGAAAAACAGAGTATTTCTTAGCTGAGACTAAGTGAAAAAAATGAAGTCATTTCCATCTCATCATTCTTTGAGACTGGAACCTGTCGCACAACCTGTTTCACAACTGGAATCAGATACATAGAAAGACCCTACCCTCTTTGTCCCCTCTTGAGTATAGTCACATATTTGAAAGCTGTACATGTAGACCATTTTTACAATTTTAGTATGACAACAACAACTGAAATGCTATTCTTTATGATAACCTTAACTTACCCCTTAACATCTTACCGCTCCATCTGTACTCTTTTTAATCAATATTTCTTTTACTTCATTTTTCCTCGCAGATAACTAAATAGCAGCCCTTTAACAATAAAGTCACAAAGCAGTTTTATCGAAATTATCCTGTTGCAATATTTACACAGAACTAAAAAACTGCCAGGCTGCTGATGGGCTGTCATCGTCACTTACCATTTACTTCTTTCATTATTAGCTTATATTCCCTCTGGCTGGTTTTTCCTTTACCCATCTACCACCTCATATCACAGCCCTACCTGTGCTGTGCGTGGTATCAAACACAGCACACATTGTGTAGTTTCTTCTCCTCCTGTTTTCCTTCTTTATTTAGCAATTGAAATGACTGAACTACAGTAACTATTTATTGCCGCGTTGATAAATTACAGAGGGGCAAGAACCCCTCCCAAAAGCAAGAGCCATCTTTAACACCCACGTGCAAAATGTATTGTCTACACTTTCAGAAAGTTAAATCTTCTGAAACTTATCACACAAAGAGGTCATAGAAAAGCAGAGCAGGAAGAGGTGTTTGGGTTTTAATTCTAATGATATCTCTACTACGATGCATGCCTTGATAACTACATGTGTTCCAAAACTGCTTACAAAAGGTGGGATTTCAGGAGAAGATTGTTGAAAGTTGCTCTCCATAGGAAAATATAAGTACAATAAACTCCACTAGAGTGCTCATAGGGATTTACATACAAAATCCAGAACAGAAATTAAAAAAAGATCAAAAAAGCCCTCTCAGGCGTTAAATCTTTAATCCTTGATTATTTGTCCAGCAAGGTGACAGATGGCAAATCTACTGCTATTATTAAAGCTCTTCCTCTGCATTGGCATCTGTTTTCCCTGGGGTAAGAAGACCAAGGGAGTTTGCCTGCCTAACCAAATCAGCCAACTCTAGATATGACTCCTTTCTGTATATTAACACTGTACAGAACTACATATCCTCCCCTTGTCTTCTAGCATCGTGCCTGCTAGTTATATATTGGGTTGTCATGATCTTCTGTTCCAGTCTTTGCATAAAGGAAAATCTAAACCAATATTAATTTATACCTATCTACATATGTCTAGTACACGGATTGCTGAAATAAACAGGCATCAAATATTACCCATCTCGGAGAACTACAATTGTAGTCATGGAAACAAGATCCAAGCATCAATTTGAATTTGGAATTCAAAATGAATGATCATTAAAAGGAGGGTAGTATCGACAAATTCTTTGATACAGCTGCGTGTTCCTGCAAGCATATCTAATTCCCTATCATACAGACCTAGCCTGAGTCCTAGATGAAAATGAAGCTGCAAGGATATCTGTATCTATGGTGGGCAAGGAGGATCCCCAGATATTCGGAACACTGCATTAACGACACAATCATTGTTCAATAAAGAGAATATTCTTTGTTTCAGAGACCTGAAGGTACCAGCAGTTACCTGTGACATGTAACAGGAGTTTGCCATCCAGCTAAAAAGAAAGAGAAGAGCATTTTATTTCATGTAAACTATGTAAAAACAGGGTAACAAAGGTAACTTGCTGAGCTCTTCCTCACAGTCAATCCTTTTGCTTTTCTGAAGCAAATGTAAACTCTAAGTGGTGTCTGGCCGGGACAAAGCACAGCTCTGTTTTTCTATTGTTTCAGAAAGAGAAACCTAGTTGAGAACCCTAATAGTTAAAGCTTTTGTCTTCTCTAAACCTCAATTACATTCTTCTCTTCAAAATATAAAAGGTAAATTTGCTCTAAATGATGTTTAGCAACATTTTGCGTTCCCTCGAAATTTGATTCACATTTTAATAGAAGTACTTTCCGTTACTGAACGGAGAATGTTAGACTAAAATCATAAACCAAAAGTGATGATTATAAAATGCACAATGCTATATATCCATATACCCGCAATGATAATACCATAACCTATCTTGCAAAAATAAACAATTGGTATTCAATACACAAAATGGCCTTTCTGGGGGTGTGAAGGGGGTGGGGAGGGTGAGCACATGGGCAATGACTACAATTCACTCAGATTAGTTCCATTAACTGCTTTTTACAAACAATTTCAAACAAACCAAATAACCACAAACCAACAAAAAGAAGCCATCTGCACAATTAAATGGTCACTCAGCACATTTAACTTACATAAGCCATATTATTGAACAGTGTAAACACTATCTCCCTGAGCTGACATCCTGGTAAAAAATAATATATGTTTCATGTGTTTTGAGGTTAAAGTTGCTGTGAAGTGGTATACCTTGCTCTGGAGAAGAGGGCAAACACCTACTTTACCTATGAAGAAGTGTGAAGGAAACAGATTCTCTCAATCCTGTTCTGTTTGTGAGCAACATTAAAAAGGAAAAAGCTTAAAACATAAAAAATTCAGCAATCGGAAACTTCTCTACCGCTTTTTTTTCCCCTCCACTGGTAGAGATGTGAGTTAAAAGACAAACAAGGAGGGATAAAAATGCATGTGATAACAGAAGGCAGCGACCCATTGTGAGACACGCACATTCGCCGTCTCCTAAAACACTCATTGTTTAATTCGGAGAAATATTTTTGGCAGTCAGGTTTTCTGAACTTCTTAATTATGGACAATTTACTTTCTCCTGCCACCTAGATTATGAAGCTGGCTGATTTATTTAAAATGAGCCTTTTGGCCTTTTGAATATAGAAAAAAACCTATTTAACAGCATGACTCGGGCATGTACCATCATTTTTCCAGCAACAAAACAAAAGGTCAAAGGCTGAGCTCAGAACTGACAGGTTAGCTGTGCTGTAAATCAATACCAGCCTTTGTTGACCACAGCGATCACTTTATGGATAAAGGTCAAACCATTTAGAAGGTTCAAAGAATAGTAATGAAGCCTCACACTTAAATTCTTCCAGTTTTCTACACTCCCCAAATATACTTCTCCCGTATTAGTCCTCTACTGAACCGGAAGATGAAACGATAAACCATAAATCATTCAGTTACCAGTCATAAATGAGAGAGAGAAATCATCATCCATAAACTCTGAAAGTTCCCCTGACACCAGAAATTAAGAGGATGATGCCTTTGCCTGCTGGCCTAAGAGAGTGATTACTAGCACTGTGCGGGTGCTGTAAAATACCACTTAATTTGGAATTCACCATGAGACTACTAATTGGGTCAATAGCCAGAAAGTGAAAGTCAGCAGTGACAGTCTGCCACTCAAGCATGCTTTTGCTATCCTCTTCGAGAAATTTTATGCATCTGAAGGGATGCCTCTAGCAATGGGATGCAGCTGCAATTACACGAGGAAAAGTGATGACTGAAGCAGCTTCCATACAGGTTCCTGTATGGAAGGATATGGGATCTTTACACTGCAAAACTTTCCGGTACCCAGCTAATGTTTAGTATGTATTTATATGTAATGTTTAATGTAAACTCTGATCGTCCCATCATGAAGCACTGCTCTGAGCCAGGTCAATGCCTAGAAAGCAGCATTTATCTTGAAAACAGAAGGAACTCAATGAATCCAGAGTAGCTTTGACTCTCCTTTGTGAGACAGAAACATGTCCATTGTCTACCCTGAAAAGACAGAGCTAATTCATGCAGATCCCATCTTGAGATAAACTGTGGCAAATTATTAGACAAAATTAAACCATAAAACATTTAATTATACAACCTTCAGAGAATCATCGCTGGTTCTTTCATCGGTACAAATTCTATAACTGGTGTTTCCAGTGTTTACTTTGTGAATGCATTCAGAAAGGCATTGCTTTTCTTTTGATAATTTCTTTTGATCTATTACAATTTTATTAAACAATTTTTTGCTACCGACTTAGAATTCTGATAAGGTATCACTCAGCTTCTTGCCTATTGACAGAATCCTATCAGCAAGGCTGCAAGTCGCTTTGTCACTACGCTGCAGGGGGCAGAGAGGCTTTCTCCTGTATTTCGTCACCTCAGCAATCACAGATTTAGGATCCAGAAGAAAAGACAAATGCTTTTCTCTCAGTTTTGATGAAGGTCAGCAGCAGGAATTTGTCCCTTCCTGGAAAGTTCCATACTATTATTATTTTACACTTCACTGGAGTCAGTCAAGAAAGGTTAAAAAGCCTGAGGTTCTCTCTGAGGTCAGAAACATCAAGAAGTGAGTAACCCCCACGGAAGTGCATGGTCTTACCATGAGGTCTCAAAAGCTCTCCTCCCACTGCTTTGCTGTTGTTTAATGCATTTCTGCCCATCGTGGCAATGTAACTTATAGATGATTTGTACATCTTTCAGGAACGTTATCTTGTCTTCACAGCAAAGCTGTGTTTGAAATACAACTGTGTGCAACCTGATTCAAAGGTCATACCCTTATATGCAACTATCAAAAAGATTTAAACAAAGATGTTAAGCTCAGTCCTTATGTGCCATGAGCCCTGCTGGAATCACTGCATTTTCTTCCTCAGTTAATAAAAACAGCAACACAATTCCTAACCTGGCTGTAGGATGGGGCCATCAGTTCACAACAGACTTCACGCATAGATTACCTTAAAATGGAAACATTCATTTAAAATGGACAGGCACTATTTAAAAAAGAGGAAGAAGAAGAAGAAAAAAAATTAAAATCTTCTTGTGGTTTTCCAAAAGCATTCCAAGGAGGTTACTTACATTGCTTTGAAATTGGTTTGAGTTATGGGAAGGCCACAGCCCGAGACCGGCAGCTGAGAGAGCAAGAGATGAAAGTCTTCTAGCTTCCAGATCCAAGGGGGAACACAGCTGCTACAGC
The DNA here is from genome assembly GCA_004320125.1 of Scolopax mira. Lineage (NCBI taxonomy): Eukaryota > Metazoa > Chordata > Aves > Charadriiformes > Scolopacidae > Scolopax > Scolopax mira. Next base: position 31,566 of record BJBW01008672.1, read on the forward strand.
TGGTCCCCTCAGATCTCAACACTTACTGTAATACTACAGCAATCGAGAAAGCAAAGATGTTTTGTCTCTCAGTTTGAAGAGTGCATTAATAAAAACAGTCCCTAAATAGAATCACACACCCACCCCCAAGTAATTAATCAAACACTAGACTTTTAGCTCTGGAAATTGAAGTAGGCTGACTTTAGGGAAACTGGGTTCTGTTACATCCAGAATTACCACCTCCGCTTGAAAGTGCTGTTGGTGGGAGTCATTATTATTATTTTAAAATGACCAGCATTTGTTTATGTAATCCCACATTTTTTTTCATAGATCTACAGCAGCACACATAGGAAATAATTACAGGAGTTTCTTGAAGAACGTTAGAAAAAAAAAATCATTAGATGTTGATCTAGGCAGATATCATGGGCAAGTGATTTTTAAACCATATTTTTAACCATATTTAAAAAAAACCCATCAATAATAACTAAAGAGAGAAGGAATAGAGAACTTTAAAATCACCGTTTAGTAGTCGCTGAGCCCTCAACTCACAAATGGTTGTCTAATACTGTACATTCCCCTCTGGGACCGTCATGAAAAAGTATAGGGAGAGAAAAAACACAAATATGGATTATAATAAGCGTACTATTCCACACATGTAATTTCAACACCACTGTTAATTTCAGAACTTATCTACAAGCAAGCACTAGTTTAAAACAAAATGGTAGCATGGTTACAATTGTTGTTAAACTTGTCAAGTCTATTTAACCCACATGAAATTCTTATTATTTTAACTGAAATGATCTAAATGCTGGAACAGAAATAGCTTTAAAGCACAAAGGAAAACATCACACCAGAAACTCAAATTCATGTTTTCAGGCTCAGCTTATAAAAAAATTTCAGTTCCCAACTGAGCAGAATGCAAACTGCGGAATGGAAAATAATAACAAAGCTGATGACACCCGTTCAATTTAGGTGTTCAAACATGAACAGAGCAACTTTGGGAATTTGCCTTCTGTAGTGCTGTATTCTTTGTCACTGTACTGGCTGGAATGGAATTAATTTTCCTCACAGGAGCTTGTATGATGCTATGTTTTGGGTTGCAGATGCTCATGAACTTCACAGAAAAGTTAGTGATAAATAATTATTATATATTTTCAAATGGCAGGTGCAAATGCTTGAAGCTTTTATTTCTGCAGTGTGGGAAGTGGTTCCCTTTAATGTTGCTGGTTTTAATTAGCCTATATTTGGAAAATGGATTTCAGATAAACGGCTTTCAGACACATTTTCCAATTTTAAGTTTAAAGAAGTAGACAAGGAAAAAAAAAACAACCTTCCTCAGAAATGTGGATGCATGTGGTAAATATTATTTAATTAATAGTAGTATTCCTGACGTAATTAAGTCAATAATTGGCTATTGTGGGTCGAAAATTTCTTTCAAATTTCTTTCTTTCAGGTATGTTTCTTTCTAGCTAGCACCTGAGTCCCATATTTTGGACTTTCTCACTTCAGGCTTCAAAAGGCACCATTCTGTATTGATACGTGTAGCACTGCTGGTACTTCAGTGCAAAAGACAAAGCCTCCACTGAAGCGACTTCATCACATCCAGTAGCCTGTAAATAAGCACCATATAATTTATTTCAGTTGTTTTATATAGAAAATGGTGCAAACATCTACACAGAGATCATAAATCACTAGCTACAGCCAGAAGCAAAAGATAGTGTCACAGAAGACAAAGCAAAGCAGGTCTATGGAGATGGGGAGACTCAGAGAACATCTGGCCCTGACAGGGAGAAAGGAGGGGAAGTCTGTGAAAGCCTGATTTCCCATGGGATCCAGCTGTAGTTCACACTGCTCATGCTATAAACCCTCTGGAACTAGACTAGGCTTCAGAAAAAAAGTAACAAAAGGCTATCATGCAAAGGAAAAAATGATCACAGACTAGATCACATCCAACAGCCCTTTAGTCTTCCTACAGAAGGCTGCCACTCTCCCCTAGTTTCATATTTAGTTAAAATCTAAGTTCCCAGTAGCGACCAGCCAGGGATGACTTTACAGAACACTATTATGGTGCACAGATATTAGTGGCAATTTTAAAAGAACAATCATTTTTCTCTCTCACATATTGCGTTTTACACCCAGACACAGCTGCAAATCTCCTATGAGGAATATATATCTAAACAATGCCTTTTAAATTCAGAGGGCAAGAATACTAACATGTCTTGACCTTAATAATAACTTTGAACATTTGACATTAAAATACTAACCCTTAAATGTCCAGAAGTACAGCAGGTTTGAAAAAAATTATCACTGAGATTGTTTTGCCTTACCAAAACTAGGGCTTATATTTCTTCTAAAAATTAAGGGTAGCATCAGGTAATTCCAGGTGGCTGATGATTAAATGAATGTTATTGAACATTAAATGCAATATTTTGACTTAGGAATGCTTCTAGAAAATTACACAGCCTCTTCTTCAGAACTGACATTTGGAATGTAGCCAACACTTTACTGCCACAACTTACTAAGAATATTTAGCTATTAAAATCAAAACAAAATCTCCATGACTTCAGTGGAAGCACTGGAAGAAATAGCAAGAAATACTTTTCTATTTTCTCAATCCTTACTTAAAACTATTAACATTCATCTATTATGTTACTGCTAGATCATTTATTTTTAATAAAATTTTAGGTTTTCAAAATAAAGCGCCTAATCTTCCTAAACTCAAAATAACTGAAAATGAAAAGGTTAGAGGGCATGACAGTGACATTCACAGGTTTGAGTGTTTAACATGCTAGAAAAATTACAGCTTCGGAAAATTTGGTAAAACCATCTGTGAGACTTCAAATGAAATGGAAAGAACTACTCTAAAATCATGCTATTTAATTTACTCAATTACCAGTTAGAATTCAGAAATTAGTATCAGCCAATTATAAGAAAAAAATCCTATTAATTACACATTTATTGAAATTCTAGGTCAGAATTAGATATCCGTGAGGCACTACCAGCAAATAGACAAGAGCTCATACCACTTATAAAAAGAACAAAAGCAGAGCTCTACTTACAAGTTTGTAAGTGAGAACACTCAGGGCATTTTTTGAATGGTTTTATACTTTTCCAGTTAAAATATATGCCTATTTCTGACTTGACCAGATAAGGCCTCTGCAATTCGAGAACTTGTTGAAGAAATGCTAGACTAACTTTCAATATTCCCTTGGGATTCACGAGAAATTCAAACTCACCTCTCCCACATCTTGCGGTGTTGCTTCCTGAGCAAGCAGTATGTACACATTGGCTACCACATAAAACCAATGAAAATTTGCTTTTACGGCCATTACCTTATACCTATATAAAGGGTCATATTGATAAAGTGCTGCCATGCTTTAGAACCCTTCATACATAAAGGAGATAACTCTATGAAACTTTTTAGACAGCATAACAGTATTTCGTTTGTGTGTTCCAAACAGCTGTAAGAATGAATTCAGAATGTGATGCTTACCTTAGCTGGGATAGTGCTAATTGCAAGTCCCCACATTAATAAAATAATTCTGCTGAAATTTTGAAGATCTGAGTCTCAGACATCACCTCCACAATTTAAGTCATTATTTTAATACTTGTTTCCTTTTTGGTAAACGTAAGCAGGATATTAATTAAAATTGTGACATCACCAATTACATCATCAATTACAGCACATAATTTGTAAGCATTCTTTCTATGAAATTAAGGAAAACCTTCAAGTTTTGCTACTGCTTTTACAGAAACTTGTGAGCAGCAATGAAACTGTAAATAATTAAGCCACTGCCATACTACTGTTGAGTCAAATGCCTGAAAATAAATCCAAGCACTAAGAAAGTCAGGAAATACCACTATTTGTGGGAAAGTATGACCAAAAATCTGTTGCTACTGTGGGCATCCATAACCAAAAACTTGAAACTAAGGGAAAAATAGTCATGGACTGGGAGATGGAGATGAATAGCAGACATAAAACTTTGTCTTCCTTCTTTTATTTCTCAAGAGGCTTTTGCTATGGGAAAGCAATTGAAAGCTCCTTTTCATCTCACCCTCAGTGTGCAAAGATAAACACTGGCTACATCCTAACGTATGAAGTGCTGAACAAGGATATGATCAGTGCTAGATACCAAACCTAAGAATTGGTATGACAAGGATACAGAGTTTTGTATAAGGTTACACTCCAGAATTTTGTCTACTGTGTTTTGAAGGTCCTCCTACAAAGCTGCATTTTTTTTTCAGACTGAGCAGACTCTTCTTCAAGTGGATGATCTCAATGTTTCTCTTCTAAAAGAACTCATAATTCATTAACATAACGTTCTCTGTAATAAACTGATGTAGACTGAAGTTAAACAAACTAACGATGAAGTACTTGAATTCAAGTCAATACTAAAGGTGGTACAGGTAATGACTTAATTGTATTTTTGCTTGTGTTCATACAAAATCTGCTAACCCTAAACATGGTAAAAAAGCTTATGGAGTCACAACTCCATTTCCAGGCCACACAGAAACCATCTGAAATACCAGACATTTTAAAATGTGGTCTCTAAAACAAAGCTATATAGAGAAAAAAATTCAAGATAAACTTAGTGGTTAACATCTGGTATATGAAACTATTTTTTTTCCCAATAAGTTCCACACCAAAAACGACAACATTAACCATGCATATTTTTTTCATAACTAAGCATTTCTTATAAATATTACAACTGCGTCACAAATGTTCTGCATTATATATAACATGAGTCTAAAGCCTATTCCTATGGTCAAAACAGCCTTTCTGCAGAACAGTGAAATATTTTAATTTGGTGCAAGAAGCTGGCAAATGAAACACCACTTCTGTAAGGCAGTCAAACTTTTTAATGCTTTCTATCGATTTGCAGCCACCCCTGAAGCCATTTCAAGTTATATTTAGAACTACGTTATGTTTATATTTAAGGTAATTTATATTTAAGATAAATGTATTAGTATGTTTTAAGAAAGGTTGAAAAGATCATTTTTTCCCAATTAAATCACATTCATTAGCACTCCGATTATTCCCTTTCAATTTTTTCCTATGAAGAAAATTTTTTAAACATCATTAACACTGTAAATGATACAGTTAAATATTTTTTCAACACACTAACAAGAGAACAACCTATGTATGTTTTCAAAGGAAATTAATTCTGAGAGAAGAATACATCTATAAGCGATCCAAAAGTCACCAACATGAATGGCAACATGACAGCTCCGGTCCCTGACTTCAATCGCAGAAAACGCTAGTATTTTAAGTCTTGTAATCTCATTTTACTTACCTTTATTTCAACAATCCTCTGACAATGATTGCAGCTATTAAACAAGCATTTTCTATTCACTCATTTACAACCAAAAGTTTATCAACGTCTGAGTAAATAAACCGCATGCTTTCGACAGCGATAATAAAACTATCATTAATTTCAATCAACGATGTATTTCAATCACGTAGACCTACACTTATTTCCTAACTTGTTTGCAATTTCAAAAACATTTATCACTGTCATCATTTGTATATATTTTTAGACCTCAATCCTGTAAAGATTTATGCACTAGAAACATGCTCCAGTGCTGCATTTTATTTCCCATCGGAAGAAGCCAAGCTTTGTATTTCAGTTCGTAATATGCAGTTAAAACTCTGAAATAGAATTAAATTACATATTCCGTATTTTTGAAGTTCAATTAAATTCATTAAACTATTTTTAGTGCAGTTTTTATTTAAAATATTTAGAAGGCGTATCACTTCTTTCCTTGGTTTCAGGTTATAAGAACGCAGACATGGAAACCATGGTTGCTTTTGGCTACATACAGAAATGCTGGTCAATGGTTTAATGTAGACTCTGAAATTCAAGAGAATGGTCACACATCTCGTAAGTTCGAACAAGAAAACCAGTTGAAGAATCAGAAATGCATTGCCATTTCTCAGCCTGAAAAAAACTAGGCACTGATACAATGCTACAGCAAAGCTGTGACACAGCAGGCCCACAGGGCTAAGGCAGCCAACTGTTCCAACCTGGAACTTCAACTCACAGCCAGCTCCTGGAAACCAAAGTTGATCCATTTGTTATTTAAAGGCAGGTTCTTTTCCCATGCAGGTTCTGATAACCAAGGAACTTAGATCCCATGGATCCACAAGTTAAGTAACTACATTGCCTTTAACACAGCAAACATAGTAATTTATAATGCCCAACTACCAAAGATCATACACAACTCCTAATGGTTTAAAACATTTATAAGATGACAGTGGTTTTCTGTTACTGACATGAACGTTCCATTTAAGTTAACACAAATGTTAGTATTCATATAGAACTTCTGTAGATATTAAAATATACTATTGCAGAAACAACACTGAATTTGGACATGCTGTGACTATTCTGCCTCTCAGCTGAAACTCAGCCTGTGAGGCCCTATGGTGCAGACAGGTGAACTTCACCAGACTGGAATAACCACTTAAAGCAAACACGGAAAGGTAAGAGAAACAATACAGGAATATTTCAGCAAAACGCGTCTGACCATCTCTCATAATTATCTGCACAACTCAACCAGATAAGAAAATAGAACCTGCATTGTTTAAGCAAAGCTTATTATACTGCACACTTGGAAAATAATGCAACCCACCTATTTTAATTTCACAAAAAAAACGTACACAGCATTAGCCTAAGGTATTTAAGGGATTTTATATCTTAGAGATTTTATTTTATAGTATTAAAATAAAAAAAATGTATAATTTTTAATTATAGGCCAGTCATAAATAATCACATAGCAGAAATCATATTTGAAAGTACTAAAGGCCAAAGTCCTCATGACATTGTGCATATATCAAGAGAAAGAGAAGGCAAACCAGATTTATTTATTTTTTTTTTAATGAAGCGTTCATAGACTGTGAGGCAAATGGCAGCAGATTTGAAGAGTAAAAATGGGGATGGAGGAAGATATGGCAAAATGGAGAGTGGTTCAATGGAATACAAGGAGAAGGTGTGAGGGAAAGGAAATCCTGTCAAGAAAATGGGATGGCCGCTCAACAGACCTAGAGAAAATGACAGGAAATGTGTTTGGAAATCAGGTAACAGACATTGAAAGAAACCACGGGACTAGAACATCACCTGTTCTCTCACAGCAGACAGGGGACCAAAGACAGGCAGAAGAAAGCAGAAGACCTATCTGTTCTTGATAAAAGACCAAACACTAATTTTCTTTTGGGCTATGAGACATAAATTAGACGCCATGTCTTTTCCCTCCTAAAAAAGCACACTAATGGGATTAATCTAGAACATTTAAAAAACGAATCAAACTGAACATAGTTGGGAATAACTCAGATATCAGAGTTCTCTCCTACATGAAAGTAATACAATCTAAGTTTTTAGAATTTGCTGCTTGAAGTAATATGTAAGTATTACGTACGTAATATGGAGTAATAAAAAATGAGCTTTCTGTATTTATTTATTTATTCTTTATTGCCTGTAGGAAGGTGTGCATGCTGATTTGAAAAGAGAGCTAAGTGAAAGTTATAGCACCTTCATTAAAACGCGCCGTGGCTATTGTCCAAAAGGACCTGAGCACTGCTCTCCTCTCTAATTAAAATATAAAATTTGAATTCTCTGTAGCTGTCAATTTGGGGAAACAGATGACTTGTGAAGCATCAAAGGATACCGCAAGTAGAAGGCGCATTAGAGGCTGCCAGAGAGCTGGCCTGCAGTTCATCATCTCCGAGCTAATACCTTGTCGTTCCAGCCGCAGCACACAGCCAGGGTACTTGCAAAAAATAAACCAGGCAAAAAACACTTCAGGAAACAAATGACAGTTGACAACACGCTTTTTCTTTTATATGCTTATATAAAAGAGGGCAGGAGGGACGGAAAGACACAACAGGAGAGTTAACATTCTAAGTAAAAGAAGGGAAGGGCATGTATTTTTGCTTAACATTTGTGGTAGTTTCTCCTAGAAGGCAGTCTCTCCTACAACCGCTTTGTGGAGTTTTGCCAAGGATTAATGAGGCAAAGCTTTCACCCGCTGGGATACTATTCTTTTTAGGTTAAAAAGAAGTAGAAAACTGTAAAGTGGTCAAAAAACCTGCTCCTCCAGCTGATCTTCAGAAACATCTCCATTGCAGGACACATCAGGGTGGACTTTGCCATGATACGTAACAACTTGGTATGCAAAGCACCTCATGTATCTACAAAGTACTAGGCTGTATCTTGATTTACTGGTAATTATTTTCTGTAAAAAAGACATTTCATAAGATTATAATTTTGCACAAGAATCCGGCATAATGGTGTGATTATTTAAACCTGAAGGTGCCTGTATGTTGCATAGAAGTCCAATGGAACTGCTCCAAACGCAATCTGGCCTACCAGCATGAAGAGGGCTCGCTCTCCAGGCAAGGCCTACAGTCCTCTAAGGTTCAAAACGAGCAGGGGTCATTGATCCCTCGACTAAAAGGTTCCGTTCACTTACAGCTCAGTGATTTTACACAAGCTATCTGAAACCAAACTACACGTTATCACAGACAGCCACGCACAGAAATTTCAAGACTAACCCCATGATTGCCTGAAGGACCCCTCCTCCCCCCAGGAACTGGTTAGAAAGAAACGTTGCAATATTTACATTTGCTGAGATGATAAAAGAGCAGCAAGGGATGATGGAGTATACGACTTTGGAATTTAGACTGTGATTTAGTGGATTTTGCATGAACAAAGCATTCTGAAATCAGCGCCTGCCACATGGATCGCTGGCGATTCAGAAAATATTTCAGTGGAAAAGATATACACATAGGCCCTTGTTAGCATTTTGGCAACAGATCATTGCAGTTTTTCTGCCAGACGTGCAAACGCTGAACTGGCATAACATCATGCTACACACTGTACATCCTGCACGTATCTTTCAGCTGTGATTGCTCTGGTATAATAAATGGCATCTGAGAACCCATAAATATCAGTAAACAGTTCCAGCCTGCTAATGGCTTGTCTCCCTCTTTAATTTGGCATTTCATACAAATAACATCAGGCATTTCTGCTGTTCTGAATACAGAGTATTTGTTTTTGGGAAAGACAGAATGACTAAAATGAAATAAAATGTTAAAAAAGAAAAAAAAAAAAAAAAGACGACACAATTCATAAGGGGAAGGATGCCCAACTTGCTTTTTCTAAACCCACTGAATATATGCAGAATTGAACTCCCATGCAAGCTCCACATGTAACTGAGTGATTGAGTACAACTAGGATAAAACAGATTGCTTGACTTTTTGCTGCTACTTCCAGGCAGGAAACATTAACAGCCGCGTGTTCTCCATAGACTGGAGCGGGAGAGCCAGGGCAAGACCCATAGCAAACCCTCTGCTTCAGTAAGACATATTTTCATTTTTATCTGCATTGCTCGTTCAAGCCCAGCAGCACGTATACGAGAAGTCTAAATCTTCTTCCACCCAGATCTCAAGCTCATTAAATGTCACAAAATGCTTCCAAATGGGGAAAGCGGAAAGGGCAAGGTTCATAATAGGATTTACAGAACAAAACATCCCTTTCACTCACTGTAACTTGGGAGAACACTTAGAACAAAATGAAAATACAAAACCACCTAAATAAACAGTGGAAGAAGTTCAGTCATCTGACTGCCCTAAAAGCTGTTAAACAAAACCAATAAAGCTAACCTATTAATCCTCCAGCAGGACTACTGTAGAAATAATAATTTATGCAACCCCTCTGGTTACTCTGATGTCTTTATCTGTGGAAGTGCACTGACCCCTAAGCGTCTTTGACCTACTAAGTGCTAACAGATCAAACACTCAACAGCTTTTAATATATTTTCAGATTTAAGAGTCCTTCTAATCAGATGCTGATTCTTGAGTTCTCCAGCAATGAGTATTTCATAATACTTAGCCAAATACTGTTACAGTCAGAAAGTATTAACTCCTGTGGATTATATGCAACATAGTCACTGCATATAATTATGTTTCCAAAATTCTTATCAGTCGGCCAAATCAAGTGATTGGCAGGCACAGTAATAATACTTTAATAATATATTACTCTGAAAAATATAAAGAAATTATTTCCTAAGAAATATTTCTTAATACCTGAAAAGTAAACTTGATATATTACATTCAGAAGGAAGTACAAAGTCAAATGTTGAATTTTTTTGACAGAAATCCCGTGTCTGTATGTTTATCATACTGGCAAGGAAATTAGTTTTAACACAGCCCCAGATGTGCCATCATTTTACAAAAGGAAACATGTTTCATCATAAATTGACCTACTCTACTGTATTAAAATGAAAAAAAAACCCAAACCCAACATTAGTAGTGCAATCAAACAGAAGCATAGGGGAAATGAATGTTACAGATTATCCAATACAAAATACTAATAACCATAAAAGAGATTATTTTCTTAGGTTATTGTTTTCAATTATCAAAGCAAAACGTAACAGGATCAATCTAACCAAGGATAATAATCACTTTAAGTTTTATAAAATACTTATTCACATTAATATCTGGTTCCACGAGCTTCCTGTATATGATAACCAAGGATTTATAAGGGTTTCGTAAGGAAGAATACAAGAAAAAGTTTCATTACAAGCTACTGTCCTAAGAGAAAGACTGCCATTCACCACAGTAAACTATTCAAAACACAACCCAGGAGATCATCCTTCCTTTGGTTCACTTCTACTATCATGGGAAGTCCAATGTTATTTCAAGTGTGTCTCTACCTGGCAGAAATTAAATGTTAATAATGTTTAATGACTCATTTTCCAGTTAATCTACTATTTGAATGCAAAAATACTACACTAAGTAAAATCCTTTCAAACATGCATAGTTAATAAATCCACAGTATTCAAAATAGGGATTGAGAAGGCAAACATAATTTGCAATGTGTGCCAGTAAGTAGCTTACCTTCTCATGAACTCAGATTTGATGATTGTTTCGTTGGTTTGTCAAGCCAAAAATTGCTTGCATTTCAGCAGTTTGCCAGAGGGAAAACAAACTCTAGTATCTTACAAAGTGCAACAACCGAAGAACAAGCAAGTGGGTATTTGAATGAAACAATTATACAGTGTCACTAAGCTGAGTTAACAATAAATAACCAATTCTCTTTAAAAGATGCATTTTTATTATGGAAAATACATTACCTTTTGAAAACCATTTTCCATCCAAGCAAATTTTAACAATACAACTTCAAATGGAAAAATAAGCTCGAACTTTGGGGTTCATTTCCCTTCTACATACACTGGGAGGATTACAAAAAATTCACAACCTGACTTATTGTCTCATCTTGCTGAAACAAAACTGCCTGCCTGCATTCACTCACAATAGCTGTCTAAAAGGAGAGCTGTTAAAGAAGAAAGCCTTCAACACATGATTTGCCACTACATACCTCACATTGTGACTTGCATTGAACAGGCTTGCAGGCTCCACTGAACTGCCTGCATCCTAAGGCAGAAATAGGGTCCCAGAAGAAAAGAGACAGCAGTAGCCATATTCTCTCTTTCTAAAAATGTTCAGAATAAGCACTGCTTGGAAGCCAGAAGGGGAACTTGAGTTTCAATCTTTTGCTGAAGAATCCTCTCTCTGAAACCTGGCTTTATAACTAATAAATATATCTGCAGCTAATAAAGTTGTCCCAACTTGTATTAGAGGCAGTAGTACTCTTTACTTTCTATCATGGTAGCATCTTCTGCATTTCTGTTTATATGGAGTAGGAAAACAGCAGGAAGTACAACTAAGTAAGTCCTTTGAGATCTATATCTGAACAATACTTACACATTCACAGTAATCAAATGAGTTTATTCAGTTACCTCAAGAAAACTAGCAACGTGAAAAATATTATGTAAAGATTATACTGATTTTCCACAGCTATCTACTCAACTCTTCACGTTGTCTATGTTCAAAATATAATCTTATTTTTAATCGTTAGTGTTTAATCAAAACTGAGATTTTTTTCCTACTAGCCAGTCACATGGGAAGATTTTCTAAGGCAAAGGGGGAACTTTTGTCCAAACCAGCAGGCGGGTAAGTACAGCCTCCATTTGTGCATTTGAAAGCATCACTCCCTGATAAAAACAAACGTGAAATACATTCTGAACATTGCTGTTCACTGCTTTGAAGAAGGAAAAGGTATTTCACTGACACTGCAAATGCAACGATTCTCGTGCTAACCTAAGTAAGTCTGCTGCAGTAGGCTTGCTGAGGGAAAAATACAATGGATACTAAGTCCAGTTGCTCTAATTGTTCTCCTCCAGGGCTGCAGGGCTCGCTTAGAAGAGCCACATGTCACCCGTCACTCCCCCTGGTGAATGGCAGGGAGAGGTTGCTGAAGGGCTGCGGGTTGTGACGCCTCTCTCTCAGGAGAGTCGCCATCATTGTCCGCAGACTTCTGAAAGGTCTTGGATTGGTATAAAAAGAGGTGAAGGAATAAAAGCCAAATGGAGAAAAACAGCACACAGGGAAGTCTTATTAAAAAGCAAATTTCCCAGGCTGTCATTTTATCAACTATGTTCTTAGTTCGGCACAAGGAATGAACAAGATTTGAAACTAGCAATACATGATGGATGACTTTATTCTAGTTATTACAGGTATTGAATCAATTTTAGATTTATTAGATGGGAGGTGGTAAAAAAATCACTTCTAGATTGCCTTCTCAGCAGGCAAGACCATGTCAAGACCTACAAACAGGCAAAGGAAAAGCATACCAGCAGAGGAGATAATTTCAGCAAGCCAAGGACAAAGGGCAGGATGTCAAGCAAGATAAAAACTAAAATACATTCATGCAAAAACTCTTTCTTGCCATATTAAGTAGTGATAACATTTGGCAACGTTCACAGGCAGAAATGAGACTGTTTACAGAAAAAAAAAAAGACACTGTCTAGTTCAAGGCAAACTTGTAATGATCTGGCTAAATGGAAGTTGTTTTGTTCAGGCTTATTTGAAATGGGCAGCTGGCAGGAGACAAAACTAATGTCTTGTCAAATATTTGAATTCAGAAAATATTTTTTTGGACTTGAAAGAATGTACTTTTCAAATCCTGGAAAAAATGGCTTTTCCTCTAAATGAAAGGGGCAAAGCTTAGAACAGAGTAATTGACTTGAAATATTTGGCTTTTCTGTCCAACAAGCACATGTTTTCTAAAGTATTGCCAGGGTGTAAAAGACAGCCTGGTGAGTGCTAGCATCACAAGCAAGTGGTTGAACCTGTGATCTTAGACAAGCATCTTACAGCCAGCCCCAGAAAGTGGTAAGATGGAATTCCATAGCACAATACAAAAACTTTTTTTCTGCGTATTAAGTCTCACCCAATATCCAGATTGGTTTTATATCCCATTTAAAAGCAAATAAAACAGACTACTTATCACTTATACCACCTCTACTCAGCAAAACTTTTCATTCTGCTATCTTAACATCAAGAATGATACTGAAATTATTGACACAAGCATTTAACCTTTAGGTGACAAAATAGCATCTTTCTCTGTACTAAACGGTATTATATTAATCCACTGATGACCAAGTTTGCATGAACTCTGAAGTAAATAAGAATTCCATGATTCTAAGAAAGACAGAAGGTAAATATTACTTGTATTGGCCTCCAAGTCAAAGTAATTTTGAACAGAAAACAATTAGAAAGAAGAGTCATCTATGACACTAAACAAGATTTATCTTTACTAAATGAAAATTATTTAACTGTATTAAATGAAAAACATCTAATTCAACATTTTAGATATACCTTTCATGAAAGGCCCATGGTACAGATTTGGATAGCTTCAATGCCCCCTTACTTCAATTTTGCAGCAAACACAACAGAATTATTCTCTGCTATTTCAGTAAGAAATAAAAATCATATTTATTTCAGGATAATTAATAGAGCCCAGAAAAGTGATCCAAACTCTTATGTGTTGTCTTCCATATAACTTACATCTTTTAAATATCATACTATAATTTTCTCCCCTACAGTAAAATAAACACGAAATGCCTTCATCTGACATTCAGCATAAGCAAAAACCTTCAGATATGAATCGATACCATTGAGATTTTCATCTTCATTTCAGTAAGTGATGACAAGTCAGACAGAAAGCAATTGCAGTAAGTTGCACACATGCTGGAATTGCAACCAAGCTCAGTTTTATTGTACTTCAGGGCCTGCAGCGTTTACACCATACCATCAATTTTCTATTACTATAACATCATTATCAAAATTCAGAACACAACATCAATGCTCTTCAGACATGAAGGCTACTCAACCAAAATAGGAATATACTTTGTGATAACCTGTATATTTTTATAACAAACCGAAGCAGTGAAAACAATAGAACCTTGAGGTAACTTCTTCTTCTTCAGAAGACAAAGATATTTCTTTCTTGGATGAGACCAACAAATCCAGAAGGAACAGGCTGAGCCAAGTGAGACACTGTCGAGGAAGCTTAAAGGGCATAAATTAAGCAGAGGTGAAGAATGCTTTATCTCAATTTGAGAGTATATGCACAGGTGCGTGGGCACACATCTACACACACGAAAGGTCTTCTCTTTATCAGGCTGGGGCTTTATTCTCCAGCCTCAAACGGGGCACCTCGCTAACCAAGAGAGTGACAAGCCATCACATCAAGATACAATGTCTCTGGCTTGCCCCAGCAAATACTGCATACGCTCGGAATTGCCAGAAAATGGTTTCTGCAAGATGAAAGTCTATCGGAAATTGCTAGTTGAAAATTCTATCTCACACTCAGTGAGCAGACAAAAAATACTGAACGTGCTCGAAAATGAGCACATTCAGCTGTATCTTCCCTGCATTATTTTACATAAATATTGGATTTGGAGTTTCCACAGTGCTCATTTGGGGTTTTTTTTTTTGACACCACCACCCCACCCTCCCCCCCAGAAAAAAAAGTTATTAGGTTGAGGGAAGCACAGGAGACCTGGAGATAGACAAAACCAGACATTTGTTCTTATAAATCCAGTATTTGAATGCAAAGCATTAGGAAGGAAAAGGAGACATCAGGTTCTCATGGGATTGTTTCATACCATATCACCTTCCAAACTTTATCCAATTCCTTGCCAAGTAAGTTTTCACAGTTCAATAATGAAAAACAGCCTACCTACTTGGCCCAAGACGAGTGCCAGTCAGGTGTTGAGAGCCCTAAAAACAGAGCTACAAGAACCCAAATATTCATAAAGGCATGAATGCTGATTAGTTGGCGACACACTTCATAAAGTATTTTTGTCCAACTTAGACAATTAATGACTCATCTAAATGCCCTCTAAGGAATTTTTGAATCCACACAAGACATATATCCATGTATAGCAGGAGGCCTTTAAGCGTATTTAAATACCCCAACCTTCCACCTTTAAGTTCACCTTGGTTTGTAAACCATTTGTGAAATTTCATGATTATTCTTTCAGGAATGTACTTATCAAAATGCTCCATTAAAAAGGATAAATACAAACCAACCGACAAACCTAATTAGTGAAGCTAGAGAATCAAATTACGGTCTAACATCCAAGCTCTAGATTCTGCACTTTGCATACCCTAATCAAAGTTTTACAAACTTTGTTTCCCCCTCAGTGATAACTACTGTCCACAAAAGCTTGCTCTTGTGATGCTCTGAATAACAACCTTGGTATCAGTGAAGTGAACAAATTAAACTTCATCTTAATCTTGCTGGGCAAAACCAACATAACTCTGACATACCAGCCCCACAATCTGCAAAGAGATTTGAAAAGGCAAGTCATTTTTTCAGGAGTAAGGATCCATGCAAGTTCTGTGACTGATTCAAAATTCTGAGAAGTTCATAAAAGCAGTATATAGGAAAGCTACTTTGTAAAAAAAGCCACAGGGAGTAACGTTAAAATTTGGGAAGACTTCAAAACAAGCATAGGTCTTTTTAATAGAACAATGGTATACTACTATCTGTGGAAGTACTACGTATATTAAAATCATTACCAGACTGAAATTAGTTATTAATTACTTGGAAGATACAAGTGCAAAATCTGTAATTGTAATCTGTATGCATTAAGATATATAAGTAATTATCATTACCTACAATAGGTAATTACTACTATTTACACAAGTTCTAACTGTATTTTTAATTACCTTATTGTGCAAGTTCTGTTAATAAAGAATCATGTACTCTGAAAAGAAGACAGAAAAGCTTTTACTTAGTGCAAAAAGTCTGGAATTCACTAGAGAAAATAAGATTTTTTTTTTAATTGCAAATATTGTAAGAAAAAGGTTTTGAAAGTTACTTCTTTACTTTAGATGTTTCCCATCCTCAAGCTTTCATCTTACTTAGGCTGAGCACCGATATTATTTCTATCCCTTAAGGAAAACAAAAAAAGGGCGGGGGGACACACAAAAACAACAAAGAGAAAGGGAGCAAGAAAACAGCAGCTAAGCAAAAATTTCATAGTCCCTAGCCTTTTCACATGGATGGAAAGCATTTTCACCTGGATAGAAAGGAGAAGAAAAGTCTGGGTTTTGTTTTTCCCTTTCCCGTTCTATTATGAACAATTGAGCTACAAAGAAAATGTGTGCTTGGTGCCTCTTTATATTTTATGTTTTATTTATCATCAAGCGTACCCCTAGATGCCCAGGTACAAATTTAACGTTCCCAGTTCATGCTCACAAACATTTTCCGCTGATTTTAGCGGACGTATCATTAGGCCTAACAAAAAAGCCTGCATCTCGTGAAGATTTCTCTTCTTAATTCTCATGGCATAATCCTCCTGGCAATGAGCTATTCAGCAACACAATTCTCTTTTAAAAGATACCAGTCAGGAAGTCAGATACTGCATGAGGCAGCTCCTAAACCAGACCACCCTCCTAGCCACCACATTAGATACCGGGGCCCTTAGAAGTCGCTACTAAAACGTTAAAAGCCAAGTCTGCAAAAAATTGGTTCCAGCAGACAGTAATGGAAACATCTGACTTAGTCTTGCTGTGGTGCACAGAACCAAGATTTTTCCTGTCATCTCAGAGGAGTCCATGCTGAGCCTGCAGACAATGAGGCTATTCTGAGAACGACCCTATTAAGCTGTGCAATTACAGCAAGCTGCTGGCTGAAAAACGGATTTGTTTATGCCTCAATCTAAACATTGTTTATCAATCAGATGGGAAGTGTCCTGCAGATAAATTTCCTCTCTAATTCCATGTACTGGGTCTTCCAGAAGACTTTCCAAAAGCTTCAGTTGACGTGATCAAAACGTTGACGCTTCCGTTCTTTTTTTCTATCCTCAAGCTGTTCTGTTTAGTACAGCAGCTGACATAGTTTCAGCTCTGCTTTGCTTTCTTCACATGTCCAAGACAAAACCCAAGGTAAGTTGCTTTTTTCAGCTTGGGTTAAACACATCACTGTGCTACTGTAAGAGGCATCAGCTCTGAGATGATGTTTTATGATCTTCCTTTCTACAACTGCAGTAACAGTTCAATTCTCGCTGGTTTTATCCACCAGCTGTCCTCTCCACCTCTCTGTGCTTCCTTCTATATTGCTCTCAAGAAATGAGCTCACAAGGCTTCAGCACATCAGGTCAAATGTCTTTGTTCATTAAACGCCTTCCTAAAATAAACAAATTTTTCATGGCATTCATTAATTTCTAGACATATACCCCACCGTTGTAGTAAGAGAAAAAAACAGGTATTTGAAATCTTATTTAAGATCTAATTTAAGAAATTCAACCTAAATTAATTCTTTTCTAACAGCCTCCCTATAAGATTTGTCTTTTTTAGACTTTCATCTCTACAAGTCAAAAATATTCTGGGAGCTGGATGTCAGCCAGACTCACCATCAAGTGAACATCTCATTAAATAATCAACAATATAAGCTGTTCCTTCTCAGAAATGAACAGTTATAACCCTGGCTGGCTGGTTTTGTCAGGTCACCTCAAAGAAATCAGCAATTAATATTTTTAGGCCAAGCCAAAGGAGTTAAATCAGAGATAAGTAAAGAGATTTAATAGTTTAATTTTAATTAAACAATTGCATTAAAATCTCCCTATTATACCTTGGAAAAATACTCAATTGAATAGGTCTAATAATAAAGGGACAGATTCTGGAAGCAAATTCTCTGCTGAGATGCATTCCCTGCCACTTACCTCTGCTTCTGAAGTTTCAATTTTGACATATAATCAAGCAAAGGCCCACAGTAACTGCACAATATGCAAGTCAACAGCACTTGTGAGATGAAAAGTGTAAATACAAACACAAGGGGAAACCAGTAAAGAATACTGCAATTAGGCTGTACTTCTTTTCTTCTGGGCACTAAGTGAAGGTATTTATCATCCCCACTGTTTCATACTAGACTATCCTGATAATCAGATAAAGTAATTGCTTTCCTATATTTAGCCCAAAGCTTTAGCTGAATTTGTGCAAGAGAGCCTTAAAAAAAACTAAACTAAAAACTGCATACAAACAAAACACAGAAAAAAAAACCCAAACAACCTGATGATGATGTCTTTCTGCTAAGAAAAGTTTTTTTTCTATTGAAAACATCAAAACAAAACCCAAGTACCAAAACTATTCCTGTCTAAAACTTACTCCTTTTTTTCTCTTTACCACAAAAAAAATGCTTACCTCTTCCTTCTAAAGACAGTAAGGTAATTACTGTAATTGAACTAGATTTTATAACGTGAACAACTGAGTACAAATTCTCTCACTTCAGAGCGAACAGTTTAGGAATATGCACGTACTTTTTCCATTTCGCTTCTTGTGCACTAACAGAAGGCTTCAAAAGACTCAGCACGACTTGTTTAAGACTAACACCCTCTCAGCTAGAAAATTCTGCATGTAGGAAAGCAATTGGCAACCAGCTGCTGATGCATTTCAAAATATAAAATATTACGCAGGTGGCATATATGTACACTCACAGGCAAAACAATTAATTTCCTCACAAAAACGAAGGAAATACTCATAAGGAAGGAGCCTTTTAAACTAAGCTCCATAAAATGGTGACTAAAAAGAAACCAGGCAACCATACTAAACTAAATATACTTAATATTCAAAGATGAACAGGAACAACCAGCTCAAGTTTTACCTGTATATAACAATTTTCTTTGAAGTTTTAATGTATAGAATATGTGTATATTGGATTGCATCCATTTTAGTAAATCCTCTCCTACCAGAGAATTTATTAACTTTACCTATCAACTTAAGTTAATCAATTAGTTAAGAGTCAGGTGCATCCGCAATATAGTGATATTATATCCGCTATAATTGTGAAACATCCATGGTAAATTTAAAGTTTGGTAAGAAAGAATAAATAGCTATTTTGATTAATGGAAGATTTTCTTTTACAAACACACAGAAAATTAAAAGCACCTGGAATCTGCAGGATGACTCTGTACACAAGACATTCTTAGTATAAGTTCCATCAATGCAAAAAGAATTTATCTTGCACTTTATTTGACAGAGGTGACTAAACTTTCTGACTAAGGTGACCAGGTTATTCAAACAGTTATCCAGACTTCCATTAGCATGAAACAAAAGAAATGCCTGGCCCCTGAAATCTCTTTGTTTTTTTAAAAGATGGACACCGAAGACCAACAGGTCATATATAGTAGACTAGTACACAGAAAGCAGACACAAATGCTTCAACTATTATCTCAAGTGCAGATGGAAAGAAATATCTGGATTTATTTAGTTGACAACTAAATGCATCATAAATATTTGAGTGTTACTCAACAAAATAGGCACATAAGGACTACAGCAGTGCCACAGAAATTCCTCCTTTTTCACAAATTTTCACAAAATAAAAAATATCAGACTTAAGGTCCATGGAAAAAAAAATCTGTAAGAGACTAAAAAAAAAAAGATTTACAGTGGAACTTGAGTTGCTACTTTAACTATAGCTTTCACAGTCTGGGACGTGGAAAGCCATAGACATTACCCACTCACAGAAAAGATAAAAGGGGGAAAAAGTATGTTTCGTACATCACAGCTGCCTTCCATTACCTGTAATTATCCATGTTCAGACCACACTAGGAACAAAGATAGACAAGGAACAATAGTTAACTGCATGTTGTAAGGTAACAGTGCAGTACTCTTTCCAGGACATGACATTCACTTGCAATGTAAAACACCAAGCATCCTACTTGCAGGATACAAAGTTGGTTTTGTTTACTGTCGATATTTTAATTGAATACAAGTTAAATGAGGTAATTCTTAAAAACAATCTACTTTTGAAACATGTTCCTTGTTGTATTTTATTCAAAGATATATCCTTACAATCATGTATTTCATAATAACAAAAGCTAAGTACAAATGCTTGAAATTAACGAGTTCCTTAGTTCCAATAAAGTATAGAAAGTGTCCAACATATTTATTGAGATCTGTCTTAGAAAGCTACAGTTTTGCCTCCAGTACTCCAATCAAAAAGCTGCTTTAAAAGCTCATCTCTCTCAAAATTAAATCCCCTTTAAAAATTTCTATTCGGGCTTTATTGAAAATCATTTTCTATTTATTTGTTCTTGGGTAAAATCTGACCTTTTAACAGTAAGGTAATACCATCCTTTTCTACACCATTCATACAGTACACATTTTTTTTTGCTCTCAATTTCACTACACCAAGTAAAGTTGCTCTTACAATCTCTTCTGCAAACCCTGATTTATCATTCTTAGAGTAATTCTTGTAGCTCTCCTTAGCATCGCTTCTAGTTTCAATCCATGTCTCTGGAACATGTGAGATAGAAGTTTTACACAATATTTCAAATTAGGTCTCAGCTAGTCTTTCTACAATAGCCTTTCTACAAATGCTTCCTTAACTACTTAACAATAATATTTTTAAGTTTAATCTCACCAGATGATCTCATAGCCTCATAATCCTTCTCCCTTTCCATCACTTTTGTTACATAAGACCATTGCTTATATTTGACAATTCTGTTATTTGCCTTAAATGCAGGACTTCCTACTCATCATTCACTTCCTACTCACAGGACTACGAGCTTCTGCTGATACTGAATTTTATCCTCTTTGGTGGGTGAAGTCCTTATACTAATATCTGCAGACCCATGCTATCACACAAGACCAAAGATAACAATGTTTTAAAGTTAAAATTAAGGAAAAAACTTAATTTAATGACAGACTAACATGTCTTTTCCTTAAAATATACCATCATTAAAAGGGTGAGGGATAAAGTACAATCAAACATTCACCTGTTAAACGAAAAAAAAAGTCCATCACTCCAAACCATTTCAAAAACTGAAAACAAATTACCTTACTATGACCTTCCACTTTTCCTCCCTCTCTTCTATACTATTTGATAGTCCCACTATTATATTCATTATTGAAATAAAATCTCAAAGGCAAGGACTATGGGGAGTTAGACATTTGTGATGCTGGGTTAATATTTTTGCCCTAAAACCCAAACGCAGCAGTTTTCATGAGACACTACCAATAGGGTAAAAACATATTCAGAGTAGGATGTCAAAAAGCCACCATGCTAAATAAAAAAAATTCAAGTCAGCAGATTCAGCAGAAAGTTCCCTGTCATTAGGTAACAGGAATGCTGAGGAAAACAATCTTAAACCCCATCACTAAAGCAGGCACCTTGGATTCTCCGTTTGTAAGGGAAATCCTAGCCAGTAGCTTACAAAGACACAAATTCATAATAATGGATCATTACCATTAACCACAGACTAATTTAAAGACCGACTGGTCTTTTGGGGTTTGCTTCACTCTTGAGAAACATAAATCTCACATTTTTCATGCTCTCGCTGCTGTAGAGCACAGGAAGGTTGGTAGGTAACGTCATCTTTTTACAGGATACAATCCCCAAGATGCGTGCTGCTTTCCATAAAATTCTGACCTACTCAGTGTTTCCAAATTTGGCCTTTGCACTTGCTGAATTACGTCCCAGCTTCTGCTGTTGCAACTCAAACATTTTCAATGTCAAGAAAACTGAAAGAATTCCAGAAATTGTGTGCAGGATAACTACTTCTTCTCGCATTTGAAGTCAATCTTAAAGTTTTTTTCACCAGAAACCAAGCAATATTTCTGCTGATGCTGTACATTTTTCAAACTCTGCTTTTTAAAACCAGCTTCTTTGTAGCTTTCCTTGCTACAGCCTAAGGTTGAAAGCACTTTTCTCTTCTTGCTAGTTTACATAGTATTGAGCAAAAGCCAATGTGGTTTCCTTTTTGTGTAAATGATTTTATAATTTAGCCATCTAATTTTACCTTGAACTTTTCTTTTTCCCTTAATGTCTTTCAGTATTGGAGGAAAAAAGATAAAGAACTGAGGAAAAGTATTTACTTTGCCCTCAAAAATTCTTTAGACATTAAATTACTCATAAAACCACTGCATTAAACTATCAGACTCAATTAAAAAATATCTTTCCTCTTTTCATTTTCTTCAATTTGAATGCTCTCCTTCTTTACAAAGGAGAAACAACCTGACAAAGAGGATTATTCTTACATGTCTGATTTATTTTATTCACCTTTTCAAGAGAACTGAGGTAACTGTGACTTTCAGAAGGATTTATTGTTTAGTTTGCACTATTATCTCCCTCTGGAGAGATCAGATTTTGCTGTCTCTCTTCCACCAAAAGAGAAATAGATGGGCTAGCTAAACTGTTAGATCTTATTTCTGGGTAGCCCGTATTCCTTTGTCCATCGACTGAAGCTCTGTCTGCAGGAGCATGCCTGCACCAGGTCTACCTCTTTTCCCAGGCTACTGTATAAACATTTCAATACCACTGGGATCACTAAACAATTGCTTGAAAAGTTCATCAGTTTCAAGGTTCCTTTCATACTTACATCCGTCCCTGATAGTTCGTTATTTAGATTAAAAATCAGACACCTAAATAGCGGAAGGCTTGCCAACGAGCTTCCAAATCAGCAAAATCTGATCTCTAACACAGCGAAGAGATCTTCCCCTTGCCCAGTGTGACTACATCTCAAATGAATTAATTCACCTTTGTGCAATGGGCCTTGCATACAAAACAAGCATTTGTCCCCTCAATGAGTCATTCCACGACTGTGCCACAGTCCCATGTGTTTTCCGTGGCAAAGCTTTTTCTATGTTGTCACTTATGCTGCTTGAAAATACTTGTCTGTCTCATGGAAGTGAGTTAGGAAAATCTTAGCAGTTCCATTCACCAACTCACTATACCAAGAACTTCTTTTTAACAAAATAGTTTCTCCTGGAGTATTTTTAGTACTGGTACATTACACAAGGAGAATATTCTGGAGGGATACTGCATGATCCTACTGTGAAAGAGAGCGTTACATTACATTCCTGTTTGAGTTGGTACTCGATGTTGGCAGGCATTGTCATTCTGTACCAGCCTAAGGAGAAGGCCTGCACCTGTGTTTTAATACACAGTGCTGCAAATCTGTTTGTGACTCCATCTGGTATCTGACTCATCTTTTCATTCTTTCACCTTCCACTGTGGCAGATGGAGGGAACAGATCATGGGACGTGTCCCATCTCCTGCTCCAGCATGGCCCTGCTGTGGCACGAGTACCTCCACCACTGTGGGCATGCTTTATATGCAACGTATGTAAAGGGCACCACGAGATAATCTCTCTGTTTTCTCAAACGGGAGAACGAGGAGAGTAATAAAGCAGAGCAGGGCAGGGCAACCAGCAAAGGCCCTGCTGCCAACAGAAGCTCACTGTTGCTCACATCTTGCCAGATGATCACACAACTGCAAACCAGAGTTGTTCTTCCCAAGCTTTTACTTATTTTACTTATGTGAAAATGTGATCTTGCTTTTGCTATTGAAATCACTGTAAAAGACTTATGAAAATAAGATTTATGCAAATGATACTAATCTCTCAAAATCCACACTTTTAGCTGAGAGAAAAGTGATATGGGCCCATGGTAACCCTCTTCAAATACACAAAGGTTGCTGCAAAGAGAAAAAGAACAATTCTTGGGTGTTCCTAAGCAGACTGTACAAAGAGTAATGCATTTAAATTACAGCAAGGATAATTCAGGTTAGATATTAGGGAATGAAATGAAACAGTAGAACAGATTACACTTGGGAAATAGTGGAGTCTCCAACATTGCAGGTCTTTAAAAATGGATTAGACAGACATTTACCAGGATTGATATTGGAGGCCGA
This sequence comes from Scolopax mira, assembly GCA_004320125.1. Classification (NCBI taxonomy): domain Eukaryota; kingdom Metazoa; phylum Chordata; class Aves; order Charadriiformes; family Scolopacidae; genus Scolopax; species Scolopax mira. Next base: position 55,589 of record BJBW01008672.1, read on the forward strand.
TTCAAGAGATCTGCTCTGGAATTCTTCCTGAACGGTAGTGGAAAACATCTCCTGTTGGCACTTTCTACCAGGCTTACCCATCAACTAGCTGAAAAATATGGCACTGATAATACACTTACAATGAATGTGTAGTTTTCAAACACTGTCCATTCTCATCTCCTTGGGAGACAAGATAATTTGAAGGACAAGTTTTGGGCAAGGCTTGCTGCCTACAGCACAAGAGGCAAACTGTTGTAGTAAGCAGCAATCTAATAAAAGACAAGCAATGCCAAGAGTTATTAAATGACAATTACAACTTTCTTTACAATATAGTCAAAATAGACATGTTAAATATACATGTTAAACAAGGTATTCCACACCTCTGCTTCAGAGGCACATAGATACCAACATTTTCTTAGGCATTTTAGAAAAATATACAGAACAGTTAGTTTCCTTCACCTTCCTGTACTTTTTTACCCATAACACTAAACAAATCAAAGTAAATAAAAAGTGTCTTAATAAACTTCATGTGAGGGGAGTACAGAGTCACTTCTTAAAATAATTGACAGTTCTTAACACAAAACAAACATTAGCCTTTTTCTTCTCCTACTGGAGAGACACTAACTTGGAAACAAAACCCAATATTCTCAAACATGGGACATCAATCAATCATTCTATGATTCTATATATGCACTGGCAGCCCAGAAAGCCAACTGCATCCTGGGCTGTGTCAAAGGAAATGTGGCCAGAAGGTTGAGGGATGTGATTCTGCCTCTCTACTCCCTCTCATGAGACCCCATCTGGAGTACTGTGTCCAGCTTTGGAGTCCTTAACACAGGAAGGACATGGACCTGTTGGAACAAGTTCAGAGGAGGGCCACAAAGATGCTCAGAGGGTTGGAGCACCTTTCCTATGAAGACAGGCTGAGAGAGTTGTGGTTCAGTCTGGAGAAGAGAAGACTCCAGGGAGACCTTATAGCAGCCTTCCAGTACTTAGAACAGGCCTACAGGAGAGATGAGGAGGGACTTCTAATCAGAGAGTGAAGCGATAGGACAAGGGGTAACAGTTTTAAACTGAAAGAGGGGAGATTTAGATTGGATATCAGCAAGAAATTCTTCAATGGTGGTGAGGCAATGGAAGAAGTGGATGCCCCATCCAGCCTGGCGTTGCATATTTCCAAGGAAGAGATGGTCTAGTGGGAGATGTCCCTGCCCATGGCAGGGGATTTGGAACTTGATCTTTAAGGTCCCTTCCAACATGAAGCATTCTATGATTCTACGATAAAGACTTGAAATAAGAAACTCATTGCACATAACTTACCATCTTTCAGATGGAAACCATCAGCTACGTAGTTCTAGTAACACATGAGGAACCTGATTCCTCAAGAGAGGACAGAAGGAATCAGCGAGTTCCTTCTGTGCATAGAAAATGTCAATTACTGAACTGTATTTCTTAACCACTCACCCCTTTCTGCTAAATTGTTTAATATCTTTATCAATGATCTGGACAAAGGGAACAAGAGTAAATTTGTAGCCAACAAGAAGTTGGGTGGGAGTGTTGATCTGTTTGAGGGTAGAAAGGCTCTACAGAGGGATCTGGACAGGCTGGATCAGTGGGCTGAGGCCAGCAGTATGAGTTTCAACAAGGCCCAGTGCTGGGTCCTGCACCTGGGTCACAAACAACCCCATGCAGCACTACAGGCTTGGGGAAGACTGACTGGAGAGCTGCCTGACAGAAAAGGACCTGGGGGTGTTGGTCAACAGCCAGCTGAATGTGCACCAGCTTGGCCCAGGTGGCCAAGAAGGCCAAGAGCATCCTGGCCCATATCAGAAATAGTGACTGTCCCCCTGTACTCAGCACTGGTGGGACCACACCCTGACTACTGTGTTCAGTTTTGAGTCCCTCACTACAAGAAAGACATTGAGGTGCTGGAGCATGCCCAAAGGACAACAAAGCTGGTGAGGGGTCTAGAGCACAAGTCTTATGGGGAGTGGCTGAGGGAACTACGGGTATTAGTCTGGAGAAAGGGAAGCTGAGGGGAGACCCTATTGCTCTCTACAACTACCTGAAAGGAGGTGCAACAGCCTCAAGTTGCATCAGAGGAGGTTTAGATTGGATATTAAGAACAAATTCTTCACTGAAAGCCCTACCAAGTACTGAAACAGGCTGCTCAGGGAAATGGTTGAATCACCTTGCAGGTATTTAGAAGATGCGTAGATGTAATGCTTAGGCACGTGGTTTAGTGGTAGACTTAGTAGTGCTAGGTTTATGGTTGGATTTGATGACCTTAATGGTCTTTTCCAACCTAAATGATTCTATAATTTTAAAATGTATTGTTATGATTATAAAGAATTTAATGGTACCCACAAACACTATCTGTGAATCTACCTATTTAAACAGCAATTTATTTATTTTTAATATATGCTAATTTACCCATTAATTCTCAGGCACTGAGATGATGCACATAATATTTTCTCATTCCTATTATTTAAATTCTATGCAGAGTTTTAAAAGTTTGGAACATAATTTTATTACGTATTCTCATAAGGTCTTTTCTCAGCCTTCAAGTTTCAGCTATTTTTAGCACAGTATCTAAACTTTTTTTGAGGGAAAAAAAAAAGCAGTAGACTGATGCCTATGCTATGATTTCTCTTTCTCCCTCACTGTTATGTGAGATAATTTTCATCTTTCTTACCTAGAACATGAAATCTGTTACTCTCTTTCTTCACCTACATAATTACTCCCATGTTCCTAGAATCTCCATTCTCTACTGTTAAAAAAAAACCAAACAGAACTTACATCATTCTCTTAAATTCTGTTAGCATTGAATTAACAACATTTTGTTATAGCCATTTAGTCTTCACTTCTCTCTACCTGTCCTTATCTTCTGGTTCTGCATTCTGGATCTTACTTGAATGGCTGTCTGTTTCTTTTGTAAACGTCATTTATTCCTTTGAAGTTCTCAAGAGAATCTCTTCAACACTTCAAAGATATTCAGTAACAGTAACAAAAACACGGTAAATCAGAGTTTTATCAAAACAATGTGGAAAATTCCCATTTGAACTTACTGGAAGTCCACTTTGGACAATTTAAATGCTGCAATTTGATTCCTTTGCACCATAAACGCCAGACGAAACGATAAACTGTCAGTGTAATCAGCAAGTTCAATATAAGATTTAAACACAGCAAGTCTCAGCTTTTATGACAGCTCATTTGTGTGTTATGTTGGTTCCGTAGGTGATGCGAAAGAAAATGTAATCATTGGAGTAATTATTAAAGCAATTATGCAATTTTTCTCATATATATAATATTGGAGATATTTATATGATAGATTTAAAAGTCTGAAAATGACTTCCCAATACAAGTGCTTTACAGTAACGCATCTCCCTCTGACATCTATATTATATAATCTCTTTGTCAAAAACACTTAAATCATTCTATAGAAATTTAACCTACTATATATTTTAAAGTTTAGGAGTCAGTATGTCTTTTTCAGCGGTTATTACTCAAAACCAAAGTAAAGCATAACTCCTTTGTAATATACCACTGGATACAATATTGGAATGAGTGCAATAATGCAAACTTCACTGAATTTTTCTTTTTGGGGCCAACGGCCAAGATAATGAAAAAACTTGTTGCCTTGTCACAAATATCACTAGCGCAGGGCAATGCGTTTACTTATTTATTGCATGCTGTAAAGTGATTTGGTAAGAATTTCATTGTGTATTTAGGTTCAATTTCACATTTGTTTCCACCCAGCAGTCTGGCCCAAATACAAGGTTAAGAAATATGCAATAAGCAAAGCCTACGTAGCATGTTTGATCTTATAAAAATTCATGAATATTGTTACCACATGCTTTCTTCACACATAAAAAGGAATCTAAATACCATCTGTGCAAGATAGTCTAATTAGGGGATTAGGACCACAGAAGTACTGCTTGCTCATGTGTTCAAGCGCCTGCTCCCTTGGCCACTTCAGTGAAGAAGAGAAAAGGGACAGCAGCACCCTCCTGGATCCGGTGTAGACAGGAGTTAACCACCCTCACAGAATGTAGTTGTCCAACTCTACCCACGGGAGTTTGCATTTTTTCTCCCTTGATGTATAATGCCTGGCCCATCACACGGCTTGTGAATAAACTTGGCACCAGATGAATCACATTTTAATAAGTTCAAATGATATTCTGCAACCAAATGGCATTTAATGGCTGCAGCACACTACAGGGACCAATTTTTCAGGATTTGGCACCAACAATAGAAAACTGAACGATAAAGGCACATAAGTAGTTCTTAAACAAAATAAATGAGGTATAAACATAAGTAAAAGCTGTACTGAATATATAAAAAGAGCCTGACTACACACAAAACCAAAGATCCATTTGGAACCACCTAATTTTAGAAACTGAAGTGACAAATGTACAAAGCAATCTTCTATGGAAAGAGTCACTAACGTGCTTCACCATCAATTTAAAACTGTTTCTGTTTCCCACGTCATTTTTCTTAATCACCAGATAATTTATGAATGCCAGTAACAACACGCAACCAGAACCCTTAAAGGATAATCAGATCTTTGTATTTTGAACACAAATTCTGACAAGTTTCATCAGCTTATATCATATTCAACAATTTGACAGAAATTTGTAGAGCTAAACAATGAACTTGCTGAGAAATATGTATTCAAAACAATGTTTTTCCTCTTTGGCTCACCAAATGCTCACAAACAGATGGTTTCTATTTGTTTAACATATTTAATAAACTTTTTTATTTTATTTTATTTTCCATTTCTGTAGTTGCTGCTGATAGCTCACTTTGACTAAAGAAAAACCAAAATGTGAGACTGGTCATGAATCACAATTATGGAACTAGGCTGCTTCTTGACTGAATACACACATGTATCTTATCTGTCACTGACTAAAATTTGTATTCTGAAAACATTTTCCATTTTGAAGCCTAAGACAGAATATCTTTGTGGAAGAAGCATATATTTCCAGACTACAGAAATATTAAGTGTAATACCCATTGCTAACCCAATCTTGTAGCTAGGAGAATTCTATACAAAAAAATCAAAGTGAGATTACCAATGTTGTGTAAGATAACTGAGCAGGGAAGGAACACCAGGTCTCCAGGACCTTTCAGTAGCATTGCTAAGACTGAATCAGGTCTTTACCAAGGTCCAGATAAAGCACAAGTACCTTTTACAAGCGCTGTTTCATAATAAAGATGACCAATGTTGTGCAATAATTAAGCCGGAGAAGGAAATTACTCAAGTCAGTAAATGTTGAAGTATTCAACATGATTATGTCACTGAATCTGATTTTGATTTTCAATGTTATCCCTTGTTTAGTCTAGCACTGCTGTGGAGGACCAAAGACTGATTAGAAGGAATAATGTTTTAAAGTGATTTGGTAAGATACAGCTGGCCATCCGGAAGAAAACAAATCCCAAACCATAGTTTATTTAATTACTTAAGCTAGATTTTAAAATAACTGAAAAATCAGGGCTCTACTAACTTCCCTAAAAGCATTCGCTTTGATTAAAATTTCAGTAAATTCACTAAAATAAAAAATATTACTTTAGTCAATTAAATATTCAGTAGCTGCCCAAGGCAGAATGGGCAGACTTCTCTCCACATCATGATCTTTGGTTTTCCAGAAGAGCTACATAAATACTAGAGAAACAGAAGACAACAAATACCATATCCATATTCCACCACGTGAGTAGTTGACTCTAAGTGTTTAAATTCGGAGCTCTCACTTTTAAGTGACTTATGTTCCCTCTCCCATTCTGGACACTCTAAAGCCTTCTCAGATATTGGCTTCTGCTACGAACTCACATTGTCAACAGATGTGAGGGTGCTGCTTACTCAGCTTATGAATGGTTGCCAGAAGAGATTTGCTGCTTCAGGCTGCAGTAAATTAATCCCAGTAAAGGCAAGGTTTATTTGCTTCTCCAATATTTTGGAGAAAATACTACTGGCACAATTCTGAGCAAGGCTAAGGACAACTGAGCACTGGAGATAGCCTTGAAAAAGCCAGAGCTCTACTGGAACGCTCTTTCAAGTCCACATTACCTATAGGATATTCACCTCAGACACGCCACTTACCCTTTACAAGATACTGCTGTTTGCTCTTCAAATGTTTACACAGAGAAAATTGTTAGTAACAGTGTACATATACATTTAAAGTCAAGGACACAAAGCTAGCCAGCGAGGGCAATAAAATTAAACAAAGTGCAAGCTATGGAACCTTTTTTCCCAAAGCTCTGAACTTTTTCAGAATAAGGAATAAAACTTTTTCTCAGCAGAAATTCTTTTACGATGACTGCTATTCTTGGTAATTCAACTTCTGCATGGTTAATTTTGTTTTAAATTTTTACGATCATAAAATAAAATCTAAAATAACAAAGGCATACCAACTTTGCTGCCATATTCAATACCTCACCTAGAAGAAATGTCTTGCTCTGTATTGGGAAAGTGAAGTTTTCCTTGCTGTTCTGAAAACAAATTCAATGCTACAAACTCAAGGTAGTTCTAAACTGAATTTTCTTCCCTTTACCTACCTGGTGAGTGAGAGAACTGCTACAAACTGAGTACTTACTACACTGCTTCCTCCCCAATCTTTTGCCTACCATATTACATATGTTAAAACTCCTTACTTACCTACACCACAACAAACTTCTAACAGCTACTTGAGAAAGTCAGCACAACAATACCTCTTTTCATTTTTTTTTTTAAAGCTAATATAACTTAATCATTTTAAATATTATTTTAGTTGGACAGCCAGAGTCAGCAACACAGGAAAGAAATATCAAGAACTTATTATGAACTCTACATATCTAATTGCAAAGGCTCAAAAATAACACACATATTAAGGAAGCCGCAAACTGATCTTTCAAATTTTAAGTATGGCATGTGAGTAGAAACTTCTCTCCAGCAACATTCATTCCTCTTATGCTGATAGAAGCATTACTGCCAGTGGGAATATTCAAGTGCTAAATTGTAAGCTAGACAACATAAACTAAAGTTTATCTGCTTTACGTTCAACAGAGAAAGAAAGAAACATGGAAAACTCTGTACTCAAATTTTCTTTATGTAAAATGTAGGCATGGATTTTCTACACCCAAGTAACACAGTTCCTATGCCAAGTATGTATTTGTACAATATCTAACAGTTCAGTATGTAACTTGTACAATATTTTGGGATTCAGAAAATTTTCAGCTTCCTCAATATTTTATTTTGTCCAGCCTCAACCTGCTTTTTCAGCTTTTCCATGGACATTTATAAAAATTAAAATCATTGAGCAAAAACCTCTGAGCGCTTGGGGGGGGGAGGAGGGGAGAGGAGGAGGAATGCAAATCTAAATTCTGTCTGCAATATAATTTAAAGGCAAATAATAATCTGCAGGGGTATGGATATAAAAATAATGCCTTATTTACTAGTAAATAAAGCATTATTAAACCAGTAGTTTCTGGACTTGTTAAAAGTAATTATATTTAATTCCTAAAGTTTCTACAGAAAAAAAAATATACCAAAGGTGAGCTGAAACCTAATTATTTCCTTTTTCTGATTCTACCAAGCATGCTTTTCAACTGACACTTTTGGCTTTACTCATCCTCACTGAGCTGCTCATCACAATCTTTACAAATCAGTTTGGGTTTCCTGATATTTACAACTTCATATATTCTTTTCTCAGAAATAAAGCATTAAAACCGTATGGAAATTCACAACGGTCACAGTGGGCCTTGGCAGCATCAAATGACAACATCAAGTGTTGGTAGGCCAAGCCTTGTAGTAGTAGAGTGACCAAGGTTTGCTTCATTTGACAACTGCGACAAGCACTTCCAGAAGATATAGACACAAGAAGTTGGCTGCAGAATGGCAAACACCAGAACTGGGTTATTTACCATCACCACGTATTTGAGTGAAGGACACGGGAGCAAAAAACTCCACCTTTTCTCTTCTCCCAAAGGCAAATTGACATAAGCAGGAAGAGTTAGGCTTAATTTACTAAAAAAAGCCAGAGGAAATTAAGTTCATGAACAACAATAGAAGCATGGAAGAATTTCAGCACTTCTCTGTAGATTGCCTCTAGTAAATAATTGGTTGCTTTAGTTGCATCGTTTTAATAATGTACCTCATCTCTTTTTAATCATGTTCCTAAAATACCGCTTTTTAAATTTCATTTTAAAAAAAAAACCAAAACCAACCACTACTGTGTTTACTTTAGTAGCTGACAATGCTGTGCTGAGCTTCCTGAGATTCCTTGGGAATTTCCTGAGACCCTTGGGAAAACTGGTGATTGCAGTGGACGTAGCAGGCTAAGTAATGAGATGAATCCCAAGGCAACAGAGAATCCAAAAGGCTCAAAGACCACAGAAAGCCACTGCAGTTTGACCCCAGGCTGTATACTTCACGTCCCTTTTTGAACTCTCTTGAATATTTAAAAAAATATCACATACTATAATTTTCTTTCCTGTTTCTCCGTTAGCCTCTACAGCAAAAGTATCTCTACCTATAAAACATCAGAACACAAAATATGTCCTCGCAGGACTAGGCTCAAGGCCTGCTTTGCTCGGTATTAGTGGTGAGTTGCACATTTTTAAGTAACAGATTTAATAGCATTATTGTTTTCCTAATACACAGAGTTCAGCTTCTGGCAGCCAGGAACTGTGGTTTGAAAGAGTCTGCATCTGGACTTACATTAGTAGCCATTGACATAGCTATTCTTCATAGTTATTTATTTCCTTTTGCAAATAATTTGTACTAGTATATTGCACCAATGAAGCCGTTTCTTCATGCTAGGACGAAAAAAACAGGCTGAGATTTTCCAATTCAGTAAGTTGGTCATTTTCTTCAGAGCTTCTCCAGAACAATACCTCAATTAAGCAAAATGATATATCATTCCCTGTTTAATGTGAGCAAGAGAACAGACACAAAACATCTTTTTTTACAGTCATCTCAAAGCATGTAATCTTTAAAAATTATATTCTAAATTAGAAAGGATAACTAAAAAGAAGCAATGGAATTTTTCTGGATTGTCATATGCAGGTTATCAAAACACAAGAAAAGCTTGGAAAATGTAGTCTTTGTGCCCATACTGGATCCCTAAGCCTTTTGCTCCTGATAACTGCTTAATCTGACCAAATGAACAAACCCTACTTTCCCAAAATATTTCCAGGAGGAAAATTACCTAAGCTCTTCCTTGAATAGAACTTTTAAAAAATATTATCGTGATTGTCATTCCAATGGAAAAGAATCTTACCAGTTTACTTGGAAGTGGACAGTTAATAAATCATTCATTACAAGGCTTTGCAACAATTGTTTTACATAATAAATTTTAGGTTTTATGAGGCAACAATTGTTTTACATAATACATTTTAGGTTTTATGAGGCAATCACTACCATCAGGGAGGATGGGTAGACAATGAAGTCTAGGGAAAGGTTCTTCATCATAGTTCTACATCTGTCCTCTCCCACTTTCTTTAAAAACAAACATACAAAGAAATGGAAAACCATCCAGAAAACAAAACGGATAAATAACCAAAAGGAAACCATCTGAGCTACCAAGGCCAACGATCCAATGTCTCACACAGCAAAGCCACTCTAGATATTCCTGTCAGAGAAAGGAATCACATTTTATCAAAAATTACTGTCCAGCACAAAAAAAAAAAAAAAGTTAAAATTGACAAACTGTTAGAAATATAAAACTTTTGAAATGAAGATGTTTCATTCAAATTTTATACACTTATTGGTTGGTTCAACTGCCAGCATGACTCGATGGTACAAGCATCACCAAAAACCTTTTGACTTCTCATGGTAGCATAGAAGTTTGACTACAACAACTAACAGGACTACTGCAACTAAAACCCCTCCATAAAATCCCCTTAGCTCAACAGCTGATTCTAAATACTAATTCTGCCTAATCTGTCAACACTAGGACCTTTTTTAACTCTTCCCTTCTAGTAAACTATATTGATTTTATTATTATTTTTCCATCAACTATACAACTGTCTCTACCCTCAGCTCCTTTATGATGTAGATGAATAGCAGTCTCAAAAACAACTGAATGTGCTTCACAGTTAATCTCTTAAAACAGATATAATTAATTTTAAAAACATCACTTAGGCAATCTGGACAAATCCTGAAGTGAGTTTCTTAAGAGGCACTCACTAATCTGAAAGAAAGAAGACCTTCTCAAGGTTTAACCTTCTTTGAACCTTGCTTTTGCTTTTCAAATCTATTGCAAGCAACAGAGAAAGACAGACAGTTCAGCTGCTTTCTTGGACACATAAAGAGTTATTTAAATCCTTTATCAACATTTTGGGAAAGACCTTTCTTTCAAAACCAAGTTCCCACCACTTCCTTTGTGGTTCCACTCAAACAGTGGGCAATAGCATTAATTAAAACCAGCCAGCCAGATTTAGAGTATGCGCTCCATTTATTATTTTAAATTGTTGAATATCAATTACCTTATTATTTTGTGATTAGCATGAAACATATGCATCTATGTCTTGTGGCTTTTGGCAGTGATTTAAAAAAAATTCAGCAACTTTGCATACGGCTGTAAAACAGCATGTTTCCAGGCATTTTTAGCGCTGACTAGAGCCATTCTCAATCTGCTCACCAGCATGAAGTTAATTAGGAGAGGCATGAAGCTTATGGCTGGGTGCAGAAATCAGCAATGGAGCAAAGTTATCCTTTTTTTGGCTTCAGCCAGTAACTGCCACTGAGTCTACATGTTTTGGGGTTTTTTTTTAAGTGCTTTCACTGTTAAATATCGGTTTAAGCTTTAACTTTGTATCTTATCCAATTTTCTAAATCCTTCAATGAATGCAAATTGATGAACATATGAAAACAGAAAAAAGCTAATTAGGTGGAGCTCGGGGAGGTACTATAATGTACTAATTTCCAGAAAATCCTGTTTCAGACACAGTCTTGGGATTCCTTTATCAACAGTCCATTTTTGACCAGAGTGAAACCAGACGTTTTATTCACAGAGTGTCAAACCACACTTGTACTGCAATGCATAATTACAAGAATATTCATGTAAAAGGGAATCTCCCTGAATGTTTCACAAGATTCCTGCACCATTACAGTCCAGAAAGGACTACCTTGGATAAGTGGATTTTTGTCAAGGCCCTGTCTATTTTTCTTACGTAAGAAGATCACAGTGAAAGCAGAAGAATATGATGAAAGAGAAGCAGATAGGAAAATCTTTCTTCCAGTCTCCCTAGTAAGAGATTTCATTCCTTGTATGATATTAGATCAGGGTTGAAGATGTATTAAACAAACCAACAGGTAATTTAGAACTAGATAAAATTCAAACTTTTTTTTCCTCCGTTTTTCCTCTAGATTTCCTTGTCTAGATCACCTTTCACAGTAAAAGGACCACTCAGCAACATAATAAGGTATTCATAACCCCTGCGGTGCCTCAAACTGTGTGCATATATTAGCTTTTCAATTTAGATAAGTCTACTTTTGAAATGACTCCCAAACATCCCCATTTTTAGTTTGCTGCATGTAGCAGTGTGTCAACCGGATTCCCTTCAGATGAAGCTAAGGAAGAAGACAAGGTCCTGGAGAAAAACTAATGTCATTCAGGACAAGCATCTGGACCAGACTTGGTTTAAAGTAGAAGCCCTAAAAGTCATAAACAGCTGATATTGGGGACTTACCCCAAACCTTTTCACTCCTATTGCACTTTAGTATTTGTCAACATTCAATAGGGTCACTCTTGCTTAGTATCCTTTGACTTATGCCAGCAGAATTTAACCAACAGCAGTTGAATCTTGTATCCCATACAGTTGTCAGATATCAAAGAGACAACAGTAGTTAGGTCCAAGAGGACACATGGGAAGATGGAGTAACAGGGGTTCAGATTCTAAGGACAGGAGGCGGCTCGGGATACTCCAAGTCAGCTCCTTTCTCTTCTTAAGGGTAAGGAAAGAAATACTATCATGGGTCTTTTTTGGAAACAGCTATTGTCTTTTCTGATACTGACTTCAGTCAGTCAAAGTACTTCTTTAGGAAGGACAATGAGCTTATCACATTAAAAAAAAAAAAAAAAAAGACCATTTCAGTAAGTGAACGTTTTTCTGATTTTTTCTCCCCCTCAAAACAATTCTCCAGAAGAGCATCCACATTCTTTGGAACATCATTTCCAAATGACACCAAGTGCAAAATACCAAAAGCAAAATACAAAAGGAGTATTTGAATCCCAGCCTCCCAAAGCAACATCTATTCAGCATGTTTCTGCCTCTTGCATCAAACACCACTTACAAGTACAAAAGAAGACTTACACTTTGAAACTACATACAAGTTCAGACAGAACCAGAAGGTTATTTGGAAACTTCATAATTATAGCATTCCATCATGTCAAATTCACATTAAAACAGAATCAGAACATTAACATTTTGAAAGATAAATACAAAAGATGAATTTTTACAATGGGCACATCAATCAAATATTGGTATGTCAGACCTTAGTTTTTTTCCACTTCGAAGAAGATTTAAGGACATAGCCAAGATATCACAAGCAAACCCCCCTCAAAATACTAACCACAAGTGGAAATTCAGACAGTCCTACAAAACATGGAGGTTTCCAAAAGGAAAAAAAAGTTACCAACAGAACAGATGAACAATGATGTCTAGAGAAGGCAAAAGTAATGGGAATTTAGAGTTACAAGCTAATACTAAGTCCGCTATTTTTACAGTGTCTTATTTATGACAAAAAGTACTTATATCTCAGAAAATTTTGTAAAAGAAATGTACTGAATATTCAAACAAGATCACGGAAGACTCCTAGATTTGAAGACAAGATGAAGAGAGAGAGGAAGCTGCCGCATTTTTATTTATTCAAAATTAACATTAGAGGTACTTGGAAATGCAAAAAATAAAGAGCAAAAGCACATCCCTGAAAATCATGAGAACTTTGGGATCCAGTGAAACTCTGGGTCCTAGTGAAGACACCTTGATATTGCTATTTCTTCACAAGGTAGAAATTTAAAAAATATTCATGTACACTCAAGACAATAATAAAAATATATGATTCATGAACCACTAAATAGTAAGAAAACACAATATTTACATCTATAATTATAGTTGCCAATTCCAACAGTAATATTTTTGCCTATAAATGTGACGGGAATGGAAAACTAAACACAATTTGAGTTCTGTACAAATACAGCATGAAGTATAAGTACAACTGTAGAACAAACAAGCATGCACTTTTTAAGAAAAATTACATTTCAGACTGCAGCCATTTCTAATTAGCATATGGGATTTTTTTTTAAAGATAGATTTTTTCATCTTTTACTGTGCAACCTGCTCTAGGTGGACCTTCTCTGGCAGTGGGGTTGGACTAGCTAATCTCTAGAGGTCACTTCCAACCCCATATCTATCATTCTCTGATTCTGTGATTATTTATTTTCCTGTCATATCACACAAGTATTCCACACTGGACTAGCAAAAGGTAGGATGTAAGTTGCTAACTGCTAAGGTGAAACGTTTTTATACTAAATTCTCAGCATTCTGAAGAACAGTTTCCTCTATCCCAAATATATTGCCAATTAAAAAATTAGAAGATAGTTGATTTTACTAGATAGTCACTATTTTGTAGCAACGCTTTTACACTTGGTAAAACTGCCATTTTAAAGCTATTTTTAAATATTTTTAAATTCTATATGAAGACAATTAAAAATAAGTTAGCAGAAAGCATGGAAGAGTTAGTTTTAAAAAGAGTAACAATACTCCTCTGTTCTGTTTTGGCATTGCTCCATTAATTGGCTGAATTGTGCAGGATTGCTCAGAAGATTAATTGACACTAATGAACGGAGGTGCCTCCCAAGGGCAGGAAAGGCCCTACCCTCAAAGGCTTGTCACAGGGGTTTATTTCAAAGAAGCAAAAGAATATATGAACAATCTTACGTTAGGAACAGTAACTTGTCACAAGATGAGAGAGTTAATGAACTTGCGTTACCCCATTCCTTACCTCTACACCTTTTTCCAAGCCTAAAATAAAACCTGGCAAAAAACCCAAAATCAAACCAAAACCGAACCTCTCGCTCTAAATTTAGTCTTAGCCATTTAGTCATCCGCCAACTGAAGCTCGTTATCCATTTTGACAGAAAAAAAAAAATCCTTACATTATGTATTAAATACAGCCAGGGGTCCCAAGCAGCAAGAGGCCTCATGGCCGAGAGGACCATGGCTGGGGCACGTGCCCCTGGTCCCTCCAGAGCTACAGGCCAGACTTCCCAAAGGCTCTCATTACCCCCTCAGGTTAAGGCCAAACACAGGTTGCCTGACATTCTGGTAATCAATTAGCCAAGGTCCAGGCCAGGCCAGGCAGGGAATAATTTAAAGGGAAGGGTGGGGAGCCCATAGGACAAAGCTCTATCTTGCACGAGAAGAACTGTGCAGATGTGCCTTGAGCATTGTTCTGCTGCCAAAGAGCCACATTAATCAATGCTTGCAACTGCTTTAAATATAGAAGTACAGAGCTGGCTATTCTTGGTGATTTATTACTGGGTCCAACACGTAGTAGACATGAAACAAGATGGCCCTTTGGAAGCTGCCACCAACAGGCAGCCAAAAAGGGACATGGCACCGGGTTTATGGAGGCACAGTCAAACCAGCTCCATTTAATTGCCACGTGAGGGCAATCGCTTCAGCAAATGTCCACAAAGCATCCCAAGGGACCGAATGCCTCATTTTGATTAGCAGAATTGTATAATTGTTGAGACTCCAGAAAATTAAAGCTCACGCAGTCATGAATGCTGCCATTATGTATACATAAGGTCCTAAATGTCATTTAGAAGTGCCTGGAACTGAGGTAATAAATTAAGATATCTACACCTCCCCCAGAAGGCTATGGAAGTTTTAAAGTTGTATGTCCTTTAGCAGAGAAAAATGAAATCCCTTTTCATGTTCCTGTAGTTCTGGAATTCTTGTTTAAGTCCTTTAAATTAACCCCAAGATAGAAATTTCAAAAGCATCTTTCGTATTTTGTGACAAGGGAATTGCTATTTAAAATTTTAACAGAAATTGTCTCTGAAATCACCTCTTCTCTGGTTACGTTCTAATGTCCCAGAGTACATGCAATAATATAATATCTTCTTAACAAGTCCAATCCTTTTAAATGTTACTGAAGAAGAGAGGAAGGACAAAAAGCTCTCTGACCAAAAAAAAAAGTGTGTAAAATTCTAATTTCTTATTTTTCCACATGACAAGTGCTAGGAAGAACAAGTGCACTTTCCTATTATCACAGGGCAGCTAATAATTACGTTTTATCTTGAGACGTAGAAGTTACTTTTAAAGCAAAACTTCTACTCACATTTAAGGTTTTTTTGCATAAGATGCAAATTACTATAATGTGAACAAAAAGAACTGAAATTACATGGTAGAATTCTTAACACACATGCATTGCACAAAGAAGAAACAATAAGAAATTGTTTCAGGAAGAAAAAGGAAATCACTGCAACTCAAAATACAAAGACCATGATAATAGCCAGAGGTCACAAGTTTAAAAGTGTACTCAATAAGCTCTGACACCAGCCCAAAATACATATGTTGCAAACTACCATCTGTGCAATGTATGTAAATGCTTTTTGTGATCTGTCTGAAAACTCAAAGAAAATATAACCACAGCTTGTGGACAATGACACTTAGTCTGCTATTTCTAGGAAACCTAGGTTTGTGATCTCCATTCATAAAAGTGAGTCTTCAACTTTCGCTTGAATAATCTGTTATTTTGCTTTAAAGTAAACAACCCCTCTGATAATTCTGCTTTAAATACAATACACACACAGAGAGTTTTCAGTACTTTTGTTGGCTGTTGAAAGAACACTGCAAAACCAGATAATATTAATGTAGTATCAAACCTATTAACGTTACACTGTCTGAATTTGCCTCAGTGTCCTTAAAATAAAATTAAAATTTTAAAAAGTACTCTTATTCCCAAATTGTACATCATCCATGCCAATATTTCCATAGAAGTAAAGCACTCTGAGTATATGGATTTGGTCCTAATAACCTTATTTTCACAAAGCTTTACAGGAACACTTCATTATACATTCTAAACAAATATATGTCTTCGTCTTAGAAAAATCTGAAAACTTTTTGTAAAGCAACCACTTTGAATTTCAGAGCCTAAAGAAACACTTGTAATCCATGCACTCTCATCTAAAAATTCTCTTTACAGATATTTTACCCAAAAAAGCCCCCACTTCTCCATGCTTTTTAATTTTCACTTGCAAAAACACACAAGGATACATAACACATAATACACAAATACTTTTTTTCACTGCACTGCAAGTCTATTAAATGAGACTGCTGCAATCACAAGATTAATCTGTGCACTAGCTTTCAGTGCAATGGCTGGTTAATGTAATACTGTACTTCAATTGACCTGAATATTTAAAATATTCCCCAAAGAAGGGACGTCACTCAGAATTACAAAGACAAAAGAAATTTAAAGTTTATGGCATTTTCTAAAATTACCCAAATTAAACATGAGAAAGTGAAAAAGTACTCCTAGGATTTGGCTATGAATAGTTACATTACAAATTTATTAGCTAATCTTAATATATGCACACACACACATATATGCTTTTAAATACCTTAACCTGCTTAACGGGGGAAGCATAAAACAAGCATATATAGCAATGAAAAAAAAAATAAACATGAGTTACAGAAACTAGAACAATTTACCTCCCCAAGGAACAGCAACTTTAAGTCCTTTAAAACCCTGAAAGAAAGCAAGACCGCAACCACTATATTTGCAAATGATGTGGAATCAAGGAAAGTAAAAGCACTGAAGAACAGAAGAAGAGAAAGTTATCATATTTTAAAGAAGCGTATGAACAAAATCAAGCACGTGGGTGGAATATATTCTGCACTGAGGTTAAAAGGCACATTCACAGATCACCTATGATCTATAGGGAAAAAAATTGAATAAGCCTGGAAAACGTTCAACATATTCACAAGAAAAAAGCACATAAAGAGAAGATTGGTGATTCCAGGAGGATTACAGGCTTCAGGCAGCCATTAGTAAAATTACAAAATACTGTATATGAGGATTTATGAACTACAATGGTATTTATACAATGGTATAAATAGTTCAAAGAGAAACTCAAAAGGACATGAGTGTAAGATTCTCTAATATAAATGAATGCACAAATTAGAATTATAATGACACAAAATGTAGATAGTATTATTTGGGTCAATTTGTAGTTGATGCAAATCTGGGTAGAGGTTATTCACTATGGTATTTATTCAAATACTCTACTTTTTTGAATGATGGCAGCGCAAAGAAGAAAAACAGAGAAAGTCTGAGGCCTATTGTGTATAAAGTACACAGACTTTGAAATTGGCCATAAAGAATTTTTTGTTTATTCCAGTGACAGCAGTCTCTGGGAAAAAAAGAAAGGCAAGAATTAAGAGGATTATAAAGAGCCAAGAATCCAATATTTATCTAGCTATGGAATAATTTAAAAACGAGTCTTCTTTTCAAAAACAGATTACAAGATGAAATAGGACAAGAGAAGATAAAATTTATTAAATTTCTTGTGATACTTAGAAATCAAAGCTCCAGCCCCAGGAAATCAAACTAATTCAATCTAAGCTCTTCAGATAAAAAGATGCTTACCTCATGTAAGTTAGTTAAGTTAGTCTACTAGCCTTAGCTGGTTACATAGCTCCCTGGTGAAATTAAGGGAGCAGGACAGGTAACTCAAGCCTAAAACTTTGGAAGCCCATGCTATTTACTGATTTACTACAGTAAGAGTCTAGAAAAGTAGTATTCACTAGATAACATTCAAATGACCACAGTTAAATGATAAACAGCTCCTACTAACCCTACAGAGGGAAGTGTTTGCCTCACAGTTACATCAAGGGTTTTGACAAAGAATAATAAATTCAGGTAAATTATTTTCTCTAACTAGTAGGCCATAACCTAGAATGCAACAGGTGAACACTGTTTAGCCATGCAAACATGCCCTGCGATGGCCCACAAGAGTAAATCCTAAATTTAAGAGTCCACAATTACAATTGGAAGATCATATACTCTGAGTTGTTCCTTAATGTCCACCTAGTCTTCTGAGAAGAGCATTTGTTGGTTTTTTTGTAACGCAGATGAGGAAGTGTCTGAATCATAGAATCGTTTGGGTTGGAAGGGACCTTAAAGATCATCGAGTCCCAACCCCCTGCCATGGGCAGGGACACTTCCCACCAGAGCAGGTTGCTCAAAGCCCCATCCAGATTGGTCTTAAACACTGCCAGGGATTGGGTATCCATAACTTCCCTGGGCAACCTGTTCCAGTGCCTCACTACCCTCACAGTAAAGAATTTCTTTCTATCTAATCTAAATCTCCCCTCTTCCAGTTTGAAGCCATTACCCCTTGCCCCACCATTAAAGGCCCTTGTTAAGAGGAGTTCTGTAAAACTGATAAGTTTGAGTGCCATCGCTGTGGCTCCAATTTGAAATGGAAACTCAGGAGCTAAAGGCCCAAGATCCTCCAAGTTGACGTTCTGAAAAGACCTCTAAATTGGAGAGGTGCAATTCTTGGTGTTATGAGTACATTTGCAGTAGAATAGCTGCATCGTGCCAGCATGCTAAGGGAAAGGACTAGCAAGCAACATAGATTCAGATTTTTTTATGTTGGTTTTTTTTTTTTTTCTCCCAGAAAAAAATAGTCAAGATAAAATTTGTCATCCAGGGGGGTGAAGTATTACAATGTCTCTTTTTTTTTTTTCTCATATACAGCTAGATACAAATCAAAGTTTTAGAGATACTTGTGAAATGACAAAAAAATTTATTAGTAAAACTCTGAAATACCCTTCATTGGAGAGCTGTTGAACCAGCAGTTTATATTTAAAAATTAAAATCTCAATACGCTATGAACCAAAAATTACATTTTCATCCCCAAAGCATTAGTTACACAATTATGTCTACCAAGAATATTTTTCTTGAATAATTTTATTAAAATGCAAAAATAACCTTCTCAGATGACATTTTCTAAGGAACTGATAAAAAAACCCCAGCAACCCTGCAATGAACTTTTTACCTTAATATTTGAGATTAAAAAAAGAAATCATTACAAAAGCCAGTTTCAAAGAAAATTCTCAATATAAATTAGTTATAATTCCTAAATGGGATTACGTATGTATTTCAATTTAAACTCCTTTAATTTAATCCTATCTCATGATACTGTAAATCCCATTCATTTGTGGAGTTGTCCAGTTAACAGGGTTGATGCCCTAGAGGAATCTTTGAAGACATGCAATCTGTTGTTACCGAACGATACAGAAGATCTATTCAAACCTTATAAATCTCCAAGTAAACTGTCCTTTAAAAGTGAAATTGAACCATCCCTACACTTAGATCATGCTTGATAAGATGTTTCATGGGTGACACTAACGTGCTAAGAGCACATTTTAATTGAAGGAATTTGTCTTAATCACAAAACTGTGTTAAAATCAAATCAACGGTCATCTCTTAACCACCCAAGTTTTATTTAAATTACTAGAACCCATATGCAGAATAATTCTATGAAATGAATGAAAACTCAGTAGAATAAATTTACACAAATAATATCAAATATAATTAACTTTTTGCAACAAAGGAAGAAACCTCCACAAAGCACTTACACACTAGCTTCAGTCTAAGTAACTAGATTTTTAAAGATTATACATCAAGGATCAACACCGGAGGACTCAGAACTCCAGTTTATCAGTGATGATAAACAGGACACTTTATGCTGATACTTTAGGTGTGATCTCACATGTATGCCGTAAATTCTTTATATTCAACCACTTTTGGTTTTGCCACTGTACTTTGCTTTGAACTGCTTTTAACCAATTAAGTTATTTTGTACAGATATAAATGATTACCCTCTGCCCCGCCTCCCCATTTTAAGGGATTCCCTTCGTGCCTTGCAGGCTGGTCTGGTCCAGCTTTGGATCAAGCACATCAAACCCATTACATCGACTCAAATGAGAAATGGGACAGCGAGATGGTTCCCAGGCTGAGCAGCCCATTCACCTGCAGGTCTGCAGCCTGGCCATAGTCTCTTTAACAGTGGTTTTAATTAAAAAACATAAGTGATCAGCATGCCCATTAGTCCTCGTGAAATCTGGATTGTTCATTATTCAACATCATTCTCAACGTTTCATCTACTGATGAAGTAGTAAGTTAAAGAAGGCACAAGGACGAGCAACCAACACAACCTTCCTGAAAGTAACTTGGACATGGTTTGATCTATGCATTGTTTTTTCCAGTGTTATTAAGCCTCACTCAGAAACAGGAGGGTGGGGGGAACACAGGACCCACTTTAAATCAGATACTGAATCTTGCCTATTTTGTTTGTCTATTTTCGTTTTGGGTTGATGTAATTTTTCTGGAAGAAATGCATCATTTGACGGAAAGGCACATTGATCCGTCAGTTTCCTGAAGTTGTTCAGGATTACGGAACCTTCAAATAGACCTGATGAACCACTTCAGCAAGCACAAAGCAAGTGAGGCGTTCACATGGGCATGAAATTCATTTTTCCCCCGTGCCACAACTTTTTTTCCCCGTGACTGAACTTTGTGAGAAGCACAGCTAGCCACAGTGCACATACTTGACATATGTAGGTATGGTTTTAGCTCCCTGATGGACAAAGAAATCTCAGTAGTTCTTTTTTTTGAATGGGAGTCCCTTTACCATGCTCAAACTTTAAAGCTCGGTGATGCTGCCTCTCAATTTCAGAACTGTTATTAGTTCTTGAATCAATGTCAGTAATTCATAAAAGCTGCAACTTAGCCTTTATTACCTGGGCTGCCATGGGAGAAGCATTACGAAAGCACTCACCGCAGGCACCCACTTTGGTCACAAAACAATTCACATGATTTTACTGATACTACTCAGAGGAGTAAGAGTTATGGGAAGACTGCTAACCCTGCCTGTAAATCAAGACTACCATAACATTTCTATGTGTAAGAAACACAGAAATAAATTAAGTCATAAAAAATAATCTTTCAAAAACAGAACAAAAGTAGCTACTGGCCTTGCCTCATATCCTGCCAGCGCAAAGAATTCCTGCTCACAAGAAAAACAGTCCATGTTGAAAGCAAGCAGAGAGGCCTGTGGGAATTTGAAAAGTGTAAGGCTATTATTTCTGGGCTTTCATAGACAGAAATGTGATCAGAGCTCCAGGAAAAGGCAGAAACCAGAAGACCTGGCAATTTTAATTTTAACCACAAGAACTCTGAAAGTGCAGTTATGCATAGCTGTGGCTCTTGAGATTATATTAGTATTACTACATAAACCTTCATAAAACAGTTAAATTAATATTTAGTTTCATTCCTAGCAAGGTCCTTTTGAACAGGTAACCTGTTCTTCAAACCATGCACAAAAGGAATTCAGATATGTATCCTGAAAAAACCCCATCCATTTGCTGGTTAACGAATGGATGACTCTATCTTCCTAACAGGACAGAAATATTTTGTCAGGTACATGTTTAAACTCATTATTTCATTCTCAGTTCTGGTACCACCAGCACAGATTTGAGGGGTGGGGAGAGAAACAAGTGGCAGAGGGGAAACTGTTCAAAGAATATCCTTAAGGAAACTGAAGTCTGGTCCACATACAAAGTTGGGCTGTTTTAATAAATCAGTTCAACTTCACATGCTGACACACTTTAATGGCCCTACCACTGACTTGTATATTTTAACACGTGTCAGTAAATACACAGAAATAAGCCAAGCTGACATAAGCAGTTTGAAACCAGTACAAATATTCAGTTGGGACACTAAACTTATTCAGTTAAGTCAGCTTCAAAACATACTTTAAAAAGTAAACAAAGCGTAGCAAGTGCATACATACAAATGCTTAACACTTATAAACCCCCCATGAGTCGGAGAACTAAATGTGCCAAAAGTCCAGCAAGGGTACAGCCTCTACAAAAAAAGTGAGAGGGGATTTTTGGTTTTGTTTGAGTGTGTTTCAAATGAATTTAAATGAACAGACAAAACACAGATCCTCCACAGAGAGACACATCCTTGTCTCTCTAATTTACTGTTGGAAGACCACAAAAATAATACCAATTTCAAGTTTATCTTCAAAACCATTGCTTTAACAAGGCTTTGGTAAAGTATCATTCTTAAAATACATGAAAAACAATCACAGAAAGTGATATAACATTAGGTTGCTGCATCTCCTGAAAGGTGTTCTGCCTTATTGAATATTCCCCTGAATTACCCATGTTATTTGTTAATACTTCTTCTGATTTTTCCTGACTTCACATATATATAGATAATCTAAATTTTTGGACTGGGAAGACAGACGATGTTCCTCCCTTTATCACTTTGCTTTTTTTTAAAAAAAAAAAAGATAATTAAAAAAGATAACAACAGCAAGAAACCACAAGAAAACCCCACATTGAGAGAAGATAACATCAATTACTCAAATTTTCTTGCTCTGTACAGTCAGTTCCTGAGTTTAAAGGTGTGACCTGCAACACCAGATGAACCCAAAACCTAGGACTGACTGGCCAAAGAAGAATTCTATTCACGTAACACAATGAAGAGCAAAACTACTTGATTATCATTCAGTTTTCACATTTGCAGAGGATATTTTTAAATTATGCAAGTCCATGAAAAATTATTTATATTGTTAAGACTAAATTAAAAACAAATGCCCTATTATCTAAAAACTCAGAACAAATGTTTGTATTTTCTATGTAATCTAACAAAGACAACAGAAATAAACAAAAGTAAGGACCTTCATAAACATCCGCTTTATTGTCTTACATTTTCCACTTTCTCCAGGAACAGTCTCCCCTCCAATTATCGTCCTATAATTAGAGTGGAAATTGCTCAATATATAAATCAATATTTAATAAACTGTAATTTTACAGAGAGGCATGTTAGGTTTACTCCTACTAGAAAAAACTATGTACAATGTAGATATCACAGCAAAATCTCCATGACCCAACTGTCACCGTCTCTGTTAAAGTCAGCACAGAAATTTAGAAGTTCCCTTGGACAAGAGCTCACACCCAGAGTTTCATGATGACATGATGGCCACAAGAAGGGACGACTAGTCACCTCTGCAAGTCATGCAGAGTTAATCAACCAGCTCCATTTCCTTAACGTATAACCTGGCAGTGGCGTACATTATCAGAACATAAAAGAAGTCGTGACTCATGTTAAACAAAATATTTTGAAAAAGATGGAATTTTGAGAAGAGTTACAGCAAAGATGATAGCATTTTTGCTGAAGGACTGAATTTTTAAATTACTTTTTCAAAACTGTGAAACAGCAGCACCCAGGAACTAATCAAAATTCAGCAGGGTAGCACAATACTGCTGATTTTAATTTTTTTAATTGCCCATTTCAATCAACTTTTTTTATTCCACCTTTTTTTTTTTTTGAAATGGGTGGGTGCACAAAGTCTTCTAAAATTGACATTGAACAAAAATTCTTGTTAAGATGGGGGAAAATCTTGCACAGAAAAATATTTAAATCTATAAAACATTAGCCTGACAGGCATGAATTGGCTCCTGTCTTCTGGTATGTAGAAGACACATTAGCTATCATTTCTTCACACCAGTACCTTTGGTAAATTAGACCACATCAAGTGTCTCCTCTAATAACTGCTGTGATAGCCCAATTTTCCCTCTGCAGTGGCCATTTTCATGCTTGTTTTCTTGCTCTCATTATGTCTTCCTCCCCCAGTATTGGTTAAAAAATAAAACAAAAAATGCAATAGTTGATGGCTGTGTTGAAGGGAAGGTGAATATGTGGTTTGATTTCTTTGTCAACAATTTAAAATGGAACACATAAAAAAAATTTACTCTCTTCTAGAATCACTACAGTTTAGCCTTTACAGACTAAGCACTTTTCCAATTAATTAACCTTTTACGTAAAGATCTTATGCAATATTTTTACCAGGTTCAAGAAGAAAAGGTAAACTGAGTTTTCAGAAAATGTCCAAAACATCAATAGGAATCATTAGCAATTAAATACACCAATAATCGTCCCTTCTTATAGCTATTAAATTGGTCTGAAGAAAATATATTTATTGAAAAGAATTTTTAGAGCTGGATTTTTAAAAAATCTAGTTAGAGTGCACATACTAGAACAGGATGTACTTAGATTAAGCAATGCTATTTCAGATCAAAGGATTTTAGAGCCATTTCTAGCCAGAGAATGACATTATTTATACTACTGTCTCCACAGAGGATAAATCCATTTCTTGTTTGAAAAGGTTAGGCAATAAAGAGAGATTTATAAAACTAGTACAAATAATTGGTTTCCTTTTCCTTATCCTTTGCTGGCTTCAGTACACATTGGATAACCTTAAACCTCACCCAGTCTGGAGCAAAATATTTTTACTAAGATTTTACATTACTGTTTTTCTAAGAGATCTGCATAATTATAACTAGGTTTGTACTGAATCAAAGCCATATTTTAAAGGGAGATCTAGCTGCATACACTCTCATACTGTCCTAAAATTCACATTAGGAAAAACTGTTTTTTCACAAAATCATTCTTCTGTTTCACTCATCCATGGAAAATAATAATTGTAAATATTCAGAATACAAAAGATGTGAAGCAATTTCTAGTTTTAAACACTGATACTAAGAATTAATATAACAGAGAGTGATGGCAGCAAAAATAAGATTTAATTATCTCTGAAACCTATAGACTGATACTAAATTTTATTATGGTTTACATTTTAGTTCAGTTCTTGATTAACAACAGTGTTAACTCTATCCATTTTTATCCATCATTTTGTATATTGCAAATACTATTTAATTTTCCCTTAAAAAACACAACAATAAAATATACTTTTTAGTTGGTCATCTAGAGGTAACCCTTCTTAAAAAATGCTTTTTTGATTTGCTGTGATAGTCATTGAGATAATTTCCTAATAACATTTGTGAATCAAGGGGTTTAAGATTTTATTGCATTTCACACAATGTCATTGATACCATCATCAGTAGCTACAACCTATCTTTAAAAGCATGTCACGACTTGATGATGACTATCACTGACTACGCTGTGATTAAAATAACTGAAAATTATTTTAAAATAAATATGAAGAGAAAACATGAGACTTAGTAGGAAATCTTATGTATCTTATTTTCTATTTATCTATAAAAGAGGTAGAACAGCACCAGCAAAGAACAAGATTTCTTTTTCTCTGTAATTAAAAATGAAACCCATCTAAAATCATAATTGTAAATGAAGGATTTCTCAGCTAAACGGTTCAGTGCTAGTTTTCACGCTCTAATTTAGAAAGTTGATCCTGTTTAGGAAAAGACTTGGATACATTCTTACTACTAAAGTTTCACATACTTAAAACTTTTTGATTTCAAAGTGCCTTAGGTATGAGCTTCCACATTTTGCAATATTATTGCTTAAATATTTGCTGTTTCTTTGATGACAGCTTGCCAATTAATGCAAATTAATAGAGCACTTAATATACGACTTTAACACCTGGGCACCACAAATCAGTGAATATTTACTTATTCATTTCAGATAGGCCACTGAGCAATAAATCAGACCCAATGGCTAGAATGCAGCTTCTTACCTAAAATGGACAAATTGAATAGAACAAAAGAATATTTAACTTGCCTATAAATAAATGCAGCTTTAGAAGCTTTATTAGTCTCTATTGGAAAAATACAATGAATATCCAGCCAAAAGGAATGATGTAGCACCACTGAAAGTCATAGAAGATATTAGAGGGAGAGCATCCCCTTATTTTTCTCAACTAAAGAAATGAATAGCCAACTGCCTATAAAATACATTTTTACCATACAAAAACCCAAATATCACAAGCAAAAAAAGATTATCAAGAATTTATTTTAATTGTTACATATTCCCCTGTGGTTCCTTTGAACAGAGCTTCATAAGCTGCTCCAGCAAAAATAATAACTCGGCTAACATTTGCGGGATTGTGCTTTAAATAGCCAGGCTAACATTTTTACACTGCTTCCCAATGCAAACACCAAAAAAAAAAAAATAATAAATCACACTTCAGGAAGAATGAATTAATACAAGCTCATTTATCATCAGGTATATTGATACTCTACTGATGAAATGCCAAACCTAGTCTTAGCTAGCAACAGCAGCATGGAGGGAAGCTATGGGTACAAAGTCACACCACGGACCCTGCAGTGAACACAAAGGAAAAACAATGCTCAGAAAATAGTTCTACTATAATGATCATACTAAGTAGACATACTCATTTTTTTCACTGAACAGACTGAACAGCTAGCTTGAATGTGAACTAATTCAAACTTTTTGTATGGTCCTTATCCTGTGACACACATTAATGAGTAAGTTTTGAACTCACAGACTCAAGGAGATCTTTTCTGTATGACTACAGAGCTATGAGATCCACTCTCTTCTTCCCCACAGTGTCCTAACTCTTTGTATAATCTGGAATCTTAAAAGAGTCCAGACTGTAGGGGATAAGAGGATGAGTCAATAATACAGAGATGCTGTGAGATTTTGCATCACTCAAGCTTCTGCTACAATACTGTGTTCAGTTTTGGGTATCACTCTTCAAGAAAAAAAAAAAAATAAAAAAAAATAAAAGAGTCAGGCACCAGAAGTGGTCCATGGGAGTGTAACATGAGTGGCTAGAAGGTATTAAAAACTTGACATAAGAGGAAAGTTCAACAGATAGGATTTCTTAGGCAAAGGAAGCCAAGCTTAGATACAGTAAGTAATAATGGTCTTCAGGCAGACAGAAAAGTTCTTGTGAAAAAGACACTTGGTCTCCATCTCCACAGAATACTGGACATAGAATAAATTCTTGCTATTTCAATAATAACTACACAGCCAGCCAAAGACTATGAAAATATTTGTAATGTTGGAGACTGCAAAGCATTACTGCCTGCCTGGGGAGTTTGCAGACTTCTCACTGGAGGGCTCCAAGAACAGGACAGGCAAACTATGTCCAGTCAGGACTTGAACATCTCCACCAATGGAGAGTTCACAACCTCTTCAGGCAACACGTTCCACACTCACAGTAAGAGTTCTTTCTTATGGAAATAGAATGGAATTTCAGATGGAATTGTGTGTGTTTTAATTTGTGCCTATTGTTTCTTCTCCTGCACCGGACACCGCTAGAAAGAGTTTGGCTCCCTCGTATTCATTCCTTTCCACCAGATATCTACAGACATGGCTAAGACATCCCCTGAGCCTTCTCTGCTCTGGGCTAAACAGTCCCAGCTCTCTCAGCCTTCCTTCATGTGACAGATGTGCAAGTCTCTTAATCATCTTTGTGGCTCTGTGCTGGACTTGCTCCAGTAACTTATATCCTTCCTGTACAGAGGAGCCCAGCCCTAGACCCAGCATTCCAGATGTATCTCACCACACAGTTGAGCAGAGGGAAAGGATCACCTCGCTTGACCTGCTGGCAATGCTCTTCCTAACACAGCCCAGGAAGCTGGTGGCCATCTTAGCCAAATAGGTGCATTGCTGGGTTATGGTCAAGTTCATAACATTTAATACAGACTAGTTGGGACTTCTGGCCTGACCAGCATGGCCCTTTCATGTTCAGTAAGCTAGCATAAAAGTTGTGGTAAATCAGAAGGATTGGAAGTTAAGGAAAAGAAAAAAGTTTCTCTTGACAAAGAACTTATTTTGCATTTATCCTCTTTCTCTTTACTATCAACATACACTTGGTAAAAAGTATGTCCAGTCCTTGTCTCTTCTTAACTAACACATCTTTCACACATTTTAGTGGTGTGTGAGATCACATTACACCACTATAGTTTGCAATTACACTATCCTATTGCTCCTCAGTAGTAATTCCTACTGATTCTACTATTTGTCTGTGTTACCCAAGTCTCTTTTCACTCATTCAGCTTTAAATACTGAAAAATGTCTACAGTGGCTCTCCACTACTACACAATTCTGTTCCAGTCCACTTTCAAAGTACTATTAAGTCATCAAGTCGGAACAAAAACTCTGAAACTGTAACCACGGACAACGTGTTGCGCAGTATCTTCAGTATATTACACATGGGACCCATTTCTGATATTACATTTTACTTCAAGAACTCCACCGTTAAGACAAAAACATGCAGCACAGTTCCTAGCTGTATGCTTACTTTTTTCTCAAATAAAAACTGATGAAATAAAACGTTTTTAAATTTATAATCCAAAACATCAAACTTGACAGTAAAGGATATTTTGTGAGATTGCTAAGCAAAAAAATCAACTTTATTTCTTTTTTTATCCCATTCTAATTATCTTTTTAATCTCCCAGTTAATGGAAGTCTATTCTAAATGCTGTTTTCTTCTATTGTGCTTCCTTTCAGTTATACTGCAATGTTCATCTTGACTAATGTATGTCTCCAAATCAACTAGGCTGGCTGTCTCTCCCAGTATCTACTGACCAGAAGGCATAGCCCAAAAGCTAATGAGCTGCTAAACATCGCTGCCATTGAAGAGAGATGTATTGTGAATATGCAATTTTGCAAAACACCATGCACATAACTGATGATTCCTGTCAGTAGCTGTAGTGTGAGATCACGACTGACTCCAAGATAACAATTAAAATGGAATACATTAAGTAACTCATTACAGATAGGAGAAGCATAAAGCTTGTCACTGTCTGTGGCTTTATTTCCCTGACACGACACTTCGTGAAAGCCCTAATGATTTGTCAGGTACCACAGAAGATGAGCCTATGTATAAAACTTACTTGGAATAGTCTATAGCTTTGCTCTACTGCAGGCAAAACACAAATTTTATTTACTTTGGAATATAAACCTCTTTCATCAGGATGCCCAGACAGAAGAAAGGCTAAATGATTCAGAAGAAAACTATTACCATACAGCCATTTCACTCCTACAAAATTAAAGATTTAATTCACAAAAGGACTTCTTATTTTTCAAGAACCTTAATTCCACATTGTACTTTATTGCCCTGTGCCTTAGTTCCCATTTCACTATAGAAAAGAAAGAGATGGCTCAGAACTGGATTCACAAAAGGATTTTGATAATTGCACTCCTGGCCGCAGTATATAAATTCTGCTTACGACTTCTTTTAAACATTGATGCCCTTTTGTGAATGGGGACCACACCTTCACTAAAGCTTTCAAGGCAGAAGAATTTTGCTGAAACTAGTAAATGCTGAACAAGGAGCACATGAAATCTCATCCCATTAGAGAATTTGGCATAGGTTTCATCATTTAATGCATAAATCATCATCCTCTAGCGTTAAATCTTACCGATCCCTCTTTTAAAAGGAAAAGGGGGTGGTTCTTTCCAAATATTGCAACATTTGCAAATGTACCTTCTTTACATTCAGTAGTTCAGTGATCAAAGCTCTCGCTCATGTATCACCACATCCTCACGGACCAGCTCCCAAGCCATCTGGACTGTTTTGAAGTGTGTACAGTGATAAGTTTGTGTATTTATGGAAACATAAACAAATAAGTAAAAATTATTATTATAAAAAATAATCAGTTAACTATTAACTTGTGACCAGCTCAAAATAAATTTCAAATGCCACCTTTGAAGTCTCCTCCACCTTTCTGACTCAGTTCTAGCATAGAGTTGTTTATGAAACCAAACATCAATATTTCTGTTACTCCCTGAACCAATGTGACTGTTCTTCTAGTTACAGCCATGTTCCTTTGTGAATAACAACAAAGTACAATTTCAAGGACTGTCCTTTAAGTGGTTACATATGGTGAATCATGTGTCCTGTTTTGTGCACACTGACCAACTGAAGTATACGAATTCAAATGACAATAGAAGTGACTTTACACGTTCTTACAGTAACATTTCCAGCAGTGCATGTCAACCAAGTCTATAACAAGAAAATCCGTTGAGAAAAGCCCAGAAAATCAGGCTGCAGATTGCCATAGTTTCTTCTGTTTATATTATTATTCTGATTCTGAGGTGCAGTGGTGAATTTTAGCCTCTGAAAACAAAGTTACACTGGTCAAAGGCTGAGACTTCTTGGGAAGGCTGCTACTTTAAAAGACAAATGAAAGCAAAACATCCTTAAAGTTAGACATATTTTAAAAATCAGAGGTAGGAAATAAAGCAATACATCAAGCCAAGTAATGTCTTATTATACTCCTCACACTAGAACTGACAGGTCTGGGGGTCTCAAAATTGTTTGGGGTGATTTTTTTTGTTTGGGGTTTTTTTCTAGTTTGCTGTGATTCATTAGATAAATTCGAAGCTTGATTTTTTTGTAACTAACAAAGCATAAAGGACTAATGTATGAACCACTGCTCTCATTGTACTCTCCCTTTTAAGTCTGAAATCCAGCTTTCAAGCTGCATTGAGCTTTATTAGCATCTAAAGGCACTGGCACACGAAATATTGGACATTAAAACCAATCAGAGTTTATCCTGGAAGCCTAGACAGAAAATTAGATATTTATAATGTAACTTTTAGAAATAAAAAAGGAGAAGAATTTTCATCATTGCAGCTGATCATGGGTGAAAAACCACATGGACAGAACATTTTCTTGCTTAGGAAATATTTGCTAAATGTGGATCTGTGAGCAGTAATCAGACAGGAAAAGAAAAAAAAAAAGCCATTCTCCAAGGACACATATGATTAACAAGCTGGAACCAATTAAAGTCAAGTGAAATCCATTAGAACAGAAGATCCTCAAAGTTCTGTTCATGCCTCCCTGGGTGGCTATATGCTGCCTAAATACGCGTGTGCAACACAGGACAGGAAAATCAGGAGGAAAAGATTACTTTTGCACTGTTCACATTGGAGAAGAGATTGTGTAACATTATTTTCAAAAGCTTTAGTACAACAGAATGTAGTGTATCACTAACATATACTCATTAGTCAAGAGAAAAATAATTCTTTGGCCATCTACTTAAGTTTCACCAAGAAAAGGCATGAAGAAATTCCTATTAAAAAATAGTAACATTGCTACTTTTCTCTAAATGTGACCTCTTCAATTTGATGCAATACCAGCAGTCCCTTAGCTGGTTTGACAGGCCAACCAGAGCTTCTGTGGGGCTCCAACCACACCATCAGCTGTGACAGAACAACCTTACTGCTGATTAATTTTATCAATTAACTGAACACAGCCACATGTAGAGATGGGTGAGTTTGGGTCCTGCTTGCCAGGGCATTGAAGCAGAAAGCTAAGTCTGTCCCACAGAAGCAGTGTCTGCTGCCTTTCATGGAATGAAAGTTCCCCCACAAGCTAGACAATTAGTAATAAGAGAAAAATCAGCTGTGAGTAATACAATAACTGTTCCTAATTTCTCCTTAAAGGGGAAAAAAAGAGGAGCCAACTCATTGTACTCATTGCTGGGAACCAAATTAAT
Source organism: Scolopax mira (assembly GCA_004320125.1). Taxonomy (NCBI): domain Eukaryota; kingdom Metazoa; phylum Chordata; class Aves; order Charadriiformes; family Scolopacidae; genus Scolopax; species Scolopax mira. The sequence goes on from BJBW01008672.1 coordinate 86,880, forward strand.
GTATTTAGAAAGGAAAAGTTACACATGCATAAATATTAAGCAATATGGCTGGAAATAAATATAAATGAAGTTATAAAACAATTGCATTTCTTTTCTCTATGACCTTTTGGATTCTCCTAAATTAAATGAATAGGGGGTGACTCTCAAAAGTTCCTTCAGGTCACTTCATCGACATTCTAAGAAAAAAAAAAATAAATTAGAAATTATAAACTCTTAAAATTTTTATCTACTGATAAATATCACAGTAATGCATGTAAAGAGGTCAGTAAGACAAGCTGCTTGCATCATATATTACTAGACACATTCAATCCCCGTGCTTATGGACAGGCAGTCTGATACTCCCCTCTTTGGGCATCACAGAGGAATAGATAAAAGGGTTAATGTATACACGGTATTGTTCTAACAAGCAAGATATCAGCTGGTAGGTGAGACCATACAGAAAAACACCACTGAAGCCCAAGGAAAATACCAGCTGTCTCTGCTCAGAGAAGACAGATTACCACCTGCCCTGTTATCTTCCATACACAATACGAGGCACGTTGGTCATTTTAACAGGGATAACTGTACCCAAATGCTGTTTAGTTTTGCACTGCACTCTGCCTACTTGTAAATATTCGTGATGGATCGTTGTAAATCATAGATTAGCCCAGCGGTGATGTTTAGCTAGAGGCTGAGCTTTACGCTTAATTTAGCTCCCTGAAGCTTTAATCTACAGAGTGCTACGTTAGCATCACTACTTTGGGCAAACAAGGGAAAGCAAACACGTATGCACACATGTGTGCACACACAAACACACACATGCACGGAGGGAGGAAAATAATTTTAGAAAATATTTTAAAGAAGAATTCTTCCCTAAAACGTTTAAGTCACATTCTGGTGAAAGAGCACTTAACAAGCTTTGGTTTATATATTGTGAAATATCCTGCTCACATTTTAAGCAATGCACTAAATAGTGGTGTTAATATTCTTGGAGCTTTAAAGCCATCTGTAAAAAAAAAAATAAAAAAATCTTCCCACTTCCTATACAGCTAAAAAAAACCCCAACCACTCTGTTCCAGTAAATTTTACAATGTTAGTAGAACATGCCATTTATGATACAAATACATGTAAATTAAAAATAAAAAAGCAAAACATTAGAATCTTGGCAACATCTTTCTGTTGCTTTGGACACCGATTCTTCCAAGTTAATTGGTTTTCGCTCTCTACAACTCCCTGAAAGGAGGCTGTAGAGAGG